>AYEL01074484.1:0-50175 GCA_000484575.1 Olivierus martensii | reverse complement strand
ACAACCTCCCTACCACCGTACCAGCACAATGGTTCCTATAATACTAATCTAGTTCCATCCTTTGTAACTGGGTCTACTGTTATTTATATTTATTTTTATGTATTATTATTCTTAATGTTGTAAAGCTTGTTAATTTTATTTTATTTTTAATGTTTATTTAATTAATATTTTATTTTAACATTCTAACATTTGTATATATAAACTTTAAATTTGTTCTGTTTTGGCATTTTTATGTTCGACAATCTATATATGTAAAGTATAGCTGATGAGGACATAATAAAGTCAAAAGCACTACTAAATTTTATGTGTAAATTTTTCCACTTTTAATCAGAGCTAGAATGAACAGTATTATAATTAGATCAAGTGGAAAGTTCTTTTTTTTTAAACTTCAACCTTTGGTTTAGATGCTAATTTTCGTGGGAAAAAAGTTGTCTTATATAGTATTAAAAACTACAGTATGTATTATTGACATAAAAATCATTATTTAAAATTGAACCTTGACATCTCGAAAATTCTTTATATTGAATTTTTTTTTATTCCCATGAGATCGAAATATTGAGGTTCTACTGTAAAATATATATATACACAAAATATAATGTAATATAAACATAATATGAAACATTGCATATATATACAGTATAAACAAAAAATATAGAAACATAATTTTAAGTAAGGGGCTCTTCAAATTATAAATATATGTACTTATGAAATATTTCAAAAACTTTTTGAATTTTTTCAAGAATTTTAAACATTATGATGAATGATGATTTAGCAACTAATATAATGCAAAATTATACAATTAGTTAACATATTATGACATTATTTTAAAATAGTGACAATTACATCTAAAAACCTTGCATTATAATTATAATTTTTCATTCAAATCTGTGAAATAAGAAACTTTTAATTGGTTTTGTGAAATATATTACAAAATACAATATAATTATAATTATTTCAGTACTTTTAGAGACAAATAACAGCAATATCCAAGTTTTGAACAACCTGAGTTACAAACAGAACTTATACACATTTATTCATAAGGTAAAAAAGTTGGGGAGAAATAAATTAAGTTCTTAACTTGAGGAGTATATGTATATTATTAATAATATATAAAATTAAATATCAAAACTATCATTATTTTTAAATTTTAATTGATATCCATTCATATTTCTTATAAAAACAGATTATATAAATAAGGTAAATGTAAGAAATCACAACAAGCACTTGAAGCAGGATAAATATACTATTTTATTATTAGATATATATAATATATATTACATACACTAATAATACTATTGTTTTCCGGAAACGTTTTTGTCCTACTATAGCCCTCCTCAGCCAGTAATCTCAAGTGAGCGACTAAAGTTCATTTCAAGTGCTTGGTGTGATTTCTTATGTTTTTAGAAGCAGCAGAACTCAGTTGTTTATAGTTAAGGTAAATGTAAGTTTTTGTTCCTTCTTATTAATTTGATATTCTTAGTAAAAAGCAATTCAGTAAAATATAATAATATAATTTATATCAGTAAAAGATTCAGATTATTATGCAGTATTTATAACACACTCATTGATCATTATTTGTAAATACAAATACTATATTATATACAATAATTGGGAAATATTATTAATCATATGATGTTTACTCCAGCTCCCTCTATTTTTATCACTTTGCTATTTTTCACATTATGTCAGTTTTATTATAAAAAAATGCTAAGAACAAAACAGTTTGTGGTTACAGAAATAAGTATTACTATTTAATAACCAAAATGGTAGTCATTTAAGAATCAACAAGCATTCCACTGGATTAGGTTAGAATATTTGAGTTATCTAACAAGGAATATAATAATACTCAAAAGCCCTTTGCAGTCAAAAGATTTTATTCAGGAATGTTTTCAATGCACTTGGCACCTCTGCTGCTACAACAATACTCACTCTGTTACACAAGAACAAGGGACCTAACTACACAAAATAAGCAAACATGACAAAATTTAAAGGGCAGGTCTACATCTGGAAGCACTCTCCTTAGCACCACCTGCCAGTAAAACCATACATTTCATTACATGACCGATCTTCTAAGAATACATTAAATATATTATAAAAACAAAAACCATACAAAATTACACAAATTTTAAAAATTATTCAAAATCTACATGAATTAAAAATACGTACAGTTATCTGCAATCATTAAAAAAATAAAAATAAAACTTATAAATAAAGAAGGTAAAAATTGTCACAACAAGCAGTGCTCCCTTACAGGAGTATCAAAACCGACCGTAGCGTATCCTTTAGTCTACTTTGCTGACTTTAAACAACCATCTCCACAGCTCAATCAGTTGGGGTACGCACCATTTATTTTTTCAGTCTTAGGAGTACGCAGTCAAAAAAGTTTGGAGACCACTAGCTTAGTGTAATCCAAAACAGCAATCCTGGTCTATACTTACCATTTGGAAGGATCAGGATTTAATTGAGCTTAGCAATAAAGTCTTCTTGAAGACTTTCACCGAAGAGGGCTCGTATTGAGCCAAAAATGTTAAGTTGTTAAAACTTTTATTTTTCATAAATAAAGTGTATTTGTACTGGTATATGCACTGAATGATTTTCTTTTTTGGACCCCTCTCAGTTACATAAATATAGGAAAAAAATAGAACCAAGCAGAAAATCTGAGTTCCAAATTTGGTTTCTTAAATATGAATTTATTAATATACAACATATATTAAGATTATAGTATACTTTTTAATGTTATTATTATTATTATTATTATATGGAACTGAAAAGAAAACACTATCAATTTTATTAGATACTCTTAAATCATTACCATTATTATTCATATTTTTATTATTATTACTATTTTCTATAAAAATTTTTTCCCATTTAATAATTTTAATCGATAATCATTTAAATTAAACATCTTATATATTAATCTTATTTCTTTTTGTTGATCGACTTTTAAAGTTATTCTTGTATAAATTTTTCTAATTTCAGATATGAATAAATTTTTCTTTATATATAAAGGGGATAAAGGTGTATTTGCATATAAATTCAGTAATTTAAAGTTATTTATTTGTTTAACAATATCTCCTAAATTTAAATTCAATTTTTTCTCTAATAATTTGTTATATCTAAATAATTTAAACTTTTATTACATTCTTCTTCCATTGTAAAATTTAAACATTTATTAAATAAATTTGCATAATCTTTTATCTTTTCTAAAGTTACCAATTTTCCATCAAAAAAACACAGTATATCATCAACAAATCTGGCAATAAATTTCACACCTTTACAACTTAACAAATAATTATCTAAATTCACTAACACTATTTCAGCTAACTTATGACCTATTACTGAACTCATTATCACTCCATCTTTTTGTCTGTAATATTTTCCATTAACATCAACAAAGTTATTATAAAAACAAAACTCTATTGCACTAATAATCCAATTATTTATACTATGTTTTCTTAAAGTATTTATTATTAACTGTAATGGTATACTAGGATACAAATTGACTGTCTAATGAACCTATTTTAAAATTTGGTTTTATTTCATTACATTTTAATTTTTTAATTAAATTATTTGTATTTTTTATTGAGCAAAGCAAATTAGTAATTTCATTTAATTTATCTTTTAAAAATTTTTAAAATTATATAAACAAGTATATCTAAAGTCTACTATTGGTCTATACCAGGGATTCCCAACCTTTTTCTTGCATCAACCCCTTTTTAAAGAATGGTTTTCTTCGTCGACTCCCTTACATTTTTCTTTATAATATACAGCATACAACATAATCATAATACAAATAATTGCACATAAATAACTTAAAGATAACAATTAGACTAAGAATATGAATTAAAAGTTTTGAAAAAATGGTTTATTAGATTTATGTTTTATTATTTTTTGTACTATTATCATTTTTAATTTTACAAATATAAACAAGTTTTCAGAAACAAAATCACAAGTTCTAATTGCACAAAAGTTTGATATTAAAATTAATATCATGGCTTCGCTTAATGTATTAATGCAATTTTTTTAAATATTTGGCATAAAAAATTGCTTAACTTAATTCTTAAATCACCTCATTCAAAAATATTCAACTTGTTTCTTGTTTTTCGTAGTAAATTGAAGTGCTTACTCGAAAAACGGTGCATGTTACATTTGGCCACTTTCGAGAAAACTGTAAAGTAGCATAATTATTATTAACGGTTAAACTCAACCAAGAGCGGCCAACAATAAATGTACTAGGGCAGGGGTGGCAATTGACCACCGAGATCTACACTCTTTCCCTACACGACGCTCTTCCGATCTTCAAAATTTTATCTGCTTAGAGAGATCATGGCAGTCGGATTTATACCAAATCCAAGTACTGAATTCAGTGCAAGCAGCCAACAAAAAGAAGTATTAGAAATTGCTGCTCGAATGGTTGATGCCCATCTACAAATGGACAGCTCTTATACGCAATTAATAGATCTCTTAAAAGGAACATCTGGTAATGTAATTTAAATTGCAATTGAAATTAAATAAGTATTAAAGTTTTCATTTTTTATTTTAAATTTTGATAGGTCTCCCAAGTGTCAGTGGTTTAACAGATCAAGATTATCCTGGGGTAACAGGACTTGGCAGTAGCATTAAATCACTCTCTCAAGTTAAAGTTGTTAATCGTGTCCCACTTCCAGTAGAATTAGTTGAACAGTTTGGACGTATCCTTTTAAAATTTTTATTTATCCTTCAAATCAAATTTTCTATATTTACATATTTAAACCTTTAAGTAACAGTATTTAATTATTGGTATATAAATTTTTAATTGACAGTCATATTTGCTTTGCTTCTCTTAAATAATTGCTCTTTGGAATTTCAAATCTTATCTTTTTATTAACAAACTACCTAAGTGAAAATTTAAACTTAGCACTAACAAGCAGGCCTAAATAAAACTCAGAAATAAAATATTTGAGTTTTATTTAGGCCTGCTTGTTAGTGCTAAGTTTAAATTTTCGTTTAGTATATGTAAGCCTTGAAGAGCAGTGAAATTAGTATCATAAAACTACATAAGTGTGATGCATTTGCTTTTATTTTCTTATCAGAAATTAGTTATTAAGATAAAATAAATCAGACTAGCACTTTTCTGCAGTGAAGTTAAACTTTATTTGATCTATTACGCAAACGTTTTCGGTCTTTCGACCATCATCAGGCGAAAAATTCCATATACAACGGAATAGAAGGAATGTATGAGTTGCTATGGCAACCTTGGTTCTTAGAACGCATGCGTTTCAAATTAATTTAAATTAACTTAAAAATTGGAACAATTTTTAAATAATACAACTTTAATAACTGAGACTATGTATGCACAAAAATAAATATAAATAAAGTAAAAAATTAAAGTCCGACAAAAGCACACTAAGCAGTGGTAAAGAATAAATTTAATAACACAAATTTATTTTTACACAAAATTTACACAAATTTTGTGTTATTAAATTTATTCTTTACCACTGCTTAGTGTGCTTTTGTCGGACTTTAATTTTAAAGGTAAAGCAGTGTTAGTGATTTCTGTTATTAATAAAGTAAAAAAATAAAAGTAAAATACAGTAAACAAATATATAAAACAGTTTGTGTTATTAAATTTATTCTTTACCACTGCTTAGTGTGCTTTTGTCGGACTTTAATTTTTGGGAGAGATCTTTTATTTTCAAAAATTCTCTCTAAAGGTTTGTGATATGTGATAGTTTGAATTCTCATCCATAAACGTATTGATGAAATTTGTTAACTTTGAAAAACTAGGGCTAGGGCTGAGCTAGGGCTTCCTAGACTATTGATGTATATCTTTTCTCAGCTTTGGACAGCATCCTTGATGCATAGACAATTGGATGTTCACTTTCATCTGGTAATTGATGAAAAATCATAGCCCTTAATCCATATTCGCTTGCCTCACATGTATGATTGGAAGATTTTTGTCATATAATATCATTGTATCTGATGACGATAATATTCTCTTTAGCTTTTGAAATGTTTTTTCTTTTGTGTTTGTCCATCTCCATGGCACATTGACCTTGTAAATGTGGTATAAATCACTCATGATAATTGATGGCTCCTAGGAATTCTCGTAGTTCCTTTACATTAGTTGGAGATGGTATCCCTCTTATAGCTTTTGCTTTTTCTTCAGTTGGGTGAATTCCTTCCTTATCAATTCTATGTCCAAGGTAGGTTATAGATGGTTTCAGGAAATGTTACTTTTACACTAGTATGAATGCCGTCTGTCTGGAGTAATCGCATTACCTCCTTAAGGTTCTGTAGATATTCTGTTCTCGTTTTTCCCATGATAATATCATCATTGAAATATTCTCCTACATTTTTGATTCTTCATAATAATCCATCCATGGATCACTGAAATATTGCAGGAGCTGATGCAATTCCAAATGGTAGTTGCTTGCATCTAAAATATCCCAAATGTGTGGTGATTATTAGATACTTTCTCGAACTTTCGGTTCTTCCGTTTGTAGATATGCATCGTTTAAGTTGATTACTGAGTAGCTTTCTCCCCCTTGCAATTTTCTTTGTCATTTTTTCAAAACTTGGTGTAGATGTTGGTCTGCGATTAAATTTTGATTTATAGTTGCTCAAAAATCACCACAAATTCTGACCATGTCATTACCTTTATCTATAACAAGGATTGCCAAACTTTTTATCTCAACGACCCCTTTGATGATGCCATAAAAATCCGGAGACCCTCAATGAAAGTTTTAATATTAAATACTTTTTAAATCTACTTTATGAAAGGTTTCTGAATAGTAATAATTACAGTAGTATGTAATAAACTGTATTTTATAAAACATTTACAATTAATCAAGCAACAGAGCCTTTTTATGCTGAATTAAAATTTATTTCTAATGTGAAAGGTGGGCTTGATGTTTTCTACTAGACCATTTACATTGGGCTCATGACTTGTAAGTTTTAATCTTAAGTCTGTCATTGATAAGGGTGATTTAAATAACACAAGTTTCTTTTGAAAATCAGGAGACTGTTCGAGCTTGAATGAGACTGACATCTTTACTTTGCAAACGATTTTGGGACTCATTAAATTTTGAATATAGATCAGCCAGATAAATCAAATAAACTTTACACTTTATTTCTCACTGATTCCCTAACGATCCTTTAAATCTCATCGACATCTTGAGAGTCAATACTGCACATACAAGTCAATGCAATTACTGATTTATATTAACTAGGTGTTGCCCATTCAGTTGGTGTTACTGAAGGATCTACAGGTTCTATAATCTCCTACTAATTGTTGCATTTCCTTTTCTATTGGTTTTTTTCAATACAAATGGAATTCTCCTTGCTGAAAGTGCTATTGGTATCGCTTCTTCCTTTTCTATTGGTTTTTTTCAATACAAATGGAATTCTCCTTGCTGAAAGTGCTATTGATATCGCTTCTGGCTTTAAATGTGTTTTTGCTTAATTTGGATTTTAGTTTTTTTTCTTCAGATATTTTAGCAAATTCATCTACTAGTTCTTTTATGTCTCTCGGCAGTGGCATAGCTAGAATTGTGTGGGCCCTGGTGCAGGATATAAAATGGGTCCACGGGAAAATCTGTTTACTGCTTTTTTTATTGGTCAACAGAAGACGCCACTTTCCATTCTGTAAGAATATTAAGTGACTGGGCAAAACAAGTCCTTCCTCAGGCTTATCTTAAAATAATTTTTTCTTGCTTTTGCCTCTGCAAAACGATCGATAATTTCTTTTATGTTAATTTTCTTTGCTCTATTCTTTTAGCAAAACATGGGTCCCTTTCCAATTTGGGCTCTGGTGAGGTGGCACCATTTGCAACATTGTAGTTACGCCACTGTTTCTTGGGTCTTCCTCATTCTTTTCTCTGTCCTTTGACTTCTGTTTTTTATCTAATGCACTCCTGGAGGGAGTTTCATCTCAAATGCTTTGATCCATGGTAGACCAAATAAAGGCACATTTTCTTTTCCTACGATAAATTTCAAATTTCTTGTTTGGCCCCTATGTGTTACCATTGCCTACCTTCTCCCAGCATCATTAGAGCTTTTCCACCATATCCTACTAAATTTTCTGTTAGTTTTAATTTTTGTTTTCCTAACTTCTTCCAGTTTTTTTTCTCCCATCACCATTTGAGATGCTACTGTGTTGAAATCCATTTTCATAATGTGGCCATTTATCTCCACTTCAATTGTTAAGTGTTTGTTTTTTAATATAATTTATATGCTTAATTTATCATCTCTTTCCTCCCCTGTTGATTCTGTTTCGTCATTGTCTATATCTACTTTAATTAATTGCACTGGTTTTATTATGGGGTCAGACCTATTTCTTATTCCCTTCTTTCTCTGGCATTTCCTTTCATAATGTCCATACTGACTGTATCAGTTACATTTAGCATTTCTGGCTTGGCATTATTTCTCATCAGTATGCTTTCTTCTATCACAGTGTTTGCATTCTTCCTCCATCTTCTGTCTCATTTTCAGTCTTTGTGTTTTGGATTTTGAATATTTCAACTGTTGAATGGTGTGAATGAACTGTTGAATGGGTTGTTTTCCCCTGTTTTACCTCTTGTTCTGCTCTTTCCATGATGAGCTCTAGATCAAACACTTTGTTAAAACTAACTGGACTGTCGGCTATATCTTTTCCGTCAGGCATTATAGTCACACCTCTATTTTAAATTTAGGATAATTTTTTCCTACCACAAATTGTTCCCTTAGGCTTTCATCCAGTCATTTGTTCTGTAATTACAAGCATTACTCAGTTCTCTAAGTCTGTTTGCAAACTGTGTGAATATTTCGTTTTTTCTGGTCGCTTTTTCAAATGCGAATGCAGCAAAAATTGTTAATGTTGTTTTATATAACTTCTGGAAAGCTACTATAATTTCGTTATATTCCTTCATATTCACATCACAGATAAAAGTTATTTCAAATAACGGTTCCGATCCTACATATGCCAGTAAGAGAGTCTTTCTTGCTGCTGTTGCATTTCTTCCATCCCCTCTGAGTCCCTTCGCTAGGCACATTTATCGAATTGAAAAATGTATGCATCCCAGTTCCTCTCAAATGCTTATAACTGAAAACACTCCATTTTTCTTCTCTATCATTTCTTGATCATCGGTTGCCATCTCAGTGTTCCTTTCGATCCTGTCGTGGATGCCAATTTTATAGTATTAATAATAATCACTCATTATACAACAGTATCTAATCGTATTCTTTATTTGTCTCTCAAACATATAGTCTTTTCACTTGCTGATCACTCACAGTGATGACTCCTGGCCGTCTGACCCTCACCACATCATAAAGCTCCTCTCCTAATCTCCCTGCACTTGCAGGGAGGTCTGTTTTCCCATTTCCCTAGCTTTTGCTGTTTATTGCTTGTTGACAGTCAGAAATTGTTAATGATCATATTATAGTCCTACATAATTCAAAGTTATTGAGCAATTTTTTCCAAAATATTTTAAAATGCATGTAATTTTTTCATTTTACATTATATTGCTAAAATATGATATCTTATTTAAGTAAAATAGGACACAAAAAGAATTCTGTAAGAAAAATTTTAAAAGTAACATAAAAGATTATCTATTACAGTTAGTGTGTTATTGATGTGGAATGTGATGTTTGTGAACTGCATGCTTCCTTATGGACACAGTCATACACAAACTCATCTCTGCTCTCAATACCTACACTAGCATCATGAGCAAATTTGAGGCATGAAAGATATTAAATTCTTTTTTTATTTCAAATACAGAATTTTGTAATATATACATGCTGTTTCCATTATTAATAGCAGATTCTTAATATTTCAGCAATTGCTGATAAATATGCTTTTATTATAAATAAAATTGCATAGCAAGAGTAAAATGAATGATATCCCATTTTGACCATAGCCTGGAATCATTAATAAATGCCTGGTTAGTGATTAAGCTTCATCAGATCACAGAAATAGCATTTATTTCATTATTTTTAAGTCTCCAAATGTATCACTACTGTGTATTCTTTTTGCATATTACACTATGATTAGATACTACAGTTTATATAAGAAACTGTATAAAAATAAATTTATTTCACTCAAAAATAGCCCTTCCAGAAAAGCTGCTGCCAATAAACGATTTATCTTACTTTTTTGGCTTATTATTTACTTTTATTTAATATCTAAAGTAAGAAGTTTTCCTTATTCATAATGAAATGACTTGAAAATAGTGGTCTTCACTAATTACTATCAGTAGAACTTAATATGGGAGAAATTGCAATATTCCATTTTTCATTTTTAACTGAATAAAATTTATAGAATAAAAGCGCACGCACACACGTGCACATATATCGTATATACTCGTTACTCGTGTATAAGCCGATCCCATTATATTGATGGGAGAAAGTCGATAAAATAAATTCAATTTTAGAAATGCTTGGAGGGCCACATAAACATGTATAACGGGCCGCGTGTTGCTCATCCCTGGTCTATAATAGTTCTTAAGTTACATCAAATAAGATCTACAGTCTTAAGTTACCAATAAACATATCTATTTGAAATTTTAAATTCTTCCTATTGTCAAAAAAATTGTTGATATTATAACTATGTGAATAAATCAAAGAATTTTTTAAATACAAAAAACAACAATAATAATTTTGAAGCTATCCTGTTACACTCACAAAAAACACAGCTCTAAACAGGATAACTACTTTATTAACAATAAAACGTTTTCGACGTTATCAGTAGGTCAACCTCAGATTGCAGCTGAGGTTGACCCTCGAAATATGGCTTATATATATAAATAAAATAAGTAACATTTATAAATAAATATGCAATTTTTAATTAATTCTTTGACTGCTATGGATGCATAAATGTGTTAGCAATTGTTTCTATTCAAAAATACAAGAATCAACATTATCAAGAAGTTCGAAAGTGTCATATATATTTAATTTACTTATCAATGACAATAAATAAAAAATTCACTTGTATCCGAAACACTTTCATTTGATGGAATGTTACTTCTTTCAGCAAATGACAAATGTGATTACAATGGAGAGATTTTCATCTTTTCATTTCAAATAAATTAAATCAACATATGACAAGAGGTTAAAGTAATACTAATGAAAATTAAAAGGAACTTTAAAAAAATCAATAATTTTGTCAAATATGGTGCAAAATGTAACTGATTCATTGCCTCTTAATAATAATAAAAAAAACTATCTGACAAACTGATTTGAGCAGATTTTTGGAATAATTTTAAGTGACCTGAACATTTTTAAATTTTGTGCATATTTATCCAGGAAAAATCAAGATTATGAAGTTTTTTGAATGATTTACCTTAAAATGTTTATAAACTAATTATGCCCATTGGCTATATCTTCATCAATTATCAGTAATAACAGTAGAACTTTGAACAACATTCCTGGTAAGAACAGAATTAATGATTCACTCATTGGATATCGTATCATTTTAAAGCATACTTGTTATTCTGCCAATACCACTTAAACCACAGGCCTTATATTTACGTGTAAAAGTGCGAGTTTGATCTACTTCAGTCATCAATCCATGATCGACTATTAACCTTCTATTATTCATTTAAACTGTGAAACTTTTTCCATATTTCCTGGCAACACTCGCATATAGTACACTTTTCAAATCTAATTAAAAAAAGATTCACCCGCCGTTAATTTATTTGAGTACTCGGAAAATATTTTCAAAATATTAGTTAAGAATACATTGGAATCTGCAAAAGTAGCGTTAATTAAATAGAAGTTTTTTCCCACATGTTCCCAGAGATAAAATAAAATTGATTCAGTTACATTCAATTTTTCCAAGAAAAATTTTTCATTTCATGGATCTACAAAAATTAGACATTCGAAAGCTGGGGTGTAAAAGCCCAATCATAATAGTAAATATAAACTAGTGTTGAACATCGAACATCAATGTTTTGATATCGATTAGGGATGGGCAAACGATACCTTAGTTCGAACTAGTTTGAGATGATACGAAGTTCGATATTGTTCGAACTTTTTAGTGCAACTATGCACCAACTGGCGGAAAAAGAATGAAAATTTATTTAATCACATAAAATTTATTTGCTTTAACTGTTTTATTAATCATTATTTAATAATTATATGAATTGCAATAATGACCCTGACAGTTCAGATTAGTCACTGTTTGTTATATTATTAAAGTTTGGTAATTTAAATATGAAACTAACGCGTGTTAAGAAGGTTTTCCAGAATTTTTTTTTCTCTGTCGTATTTGAAAGGCCGAAAGGCGTCAATCAAATGTTTTTTTTTTAAATAAGTTGTCATATATGTTTAGTTGCTCATAAATCAGAGATTGATTATTTCGCTAATTGACAATAGAAAAATGGTTTCCAGAAAGAGATCTTGGGTATGGAATTATTTCGAAGAACTCTTTACTCTTTTTTCTCTCTTCAAAGAAACCTTTTTTCTCTTTTCAAGATAATACATTTAACTCTTTTCTCTAGCCAGAGAAAAGAGTTAAATGTATTATCTGCAACACATCTTTAAAGAATGAAAATAGAAATACTACAACGATGATTAGACATCTAAAGCATCATGATATTTTAGTTTCAATAAATAATATACAGTCGACTGCATTATGAGTAAAAGAAGACAGTTGCAGCCAACCAAAGTATGAAGGTATTTTAAACAAAAAATAACTTTATTAAGCTTATTTACTTAATATATCTTTATGCTACAACTTTTCAAGCACTGAATAATAAAACAGTATATTTCTGAAATGGTCAGTTTCATTATTCATATCTTGTTCAAAGCTCATTCTGATATTGTTAATATTTAAAAGGATGGTAATTTGTTAATCAAAACTATCTCACCTAAGCATTGAGCAATAGTACCACAATATTATTTACAATTTATCAGCTCTATTTAAAAAAAGGCATTTTGGAATAATAATTTTTTAAAATAAAGCTGATAAATTGTCGATGATATCGTGATATTAGTTCTCAATGCTTAGGCGAGATAGTTTTGATTGAAGCGCATTCTGTTTTTGCTATAGAGACATTTGTTCATAATACTGTCATTTTCCAGAAAAATCTGCAAGACAAATTGAACTGAATGAAGCGTTAGTTCGTACGATAACTAAAGATTATCAACCTTTTTCAATAGTCGAAGATACCGGTTTTAGGGACTTTATTGAACTTTTAACATAGGTATAACATTCCAACGAGAGAGAGGGTTTGTTAAATGATGGAGGAAACATACGTCCGTAGAAGAAAGGAGATTGAAAGCCAGATTGCTACTGTTCAACATGTATTGCTAACTACGGATATGTGGACATCTTTAAATGCTGAGGCATATTTAGCAGTGACATGCCATTACATATGTCGCAGGGAGATGATAAAAATGGAGATTTGATCAAATCCCTAAGGTAGATGATCAATTCACGGAAGATGTTAAAATAACAACTCTGTGGGGTGATTTCCCTAAAGAAAGTAAGTGATTTGATCAAATCCCTTAATTGTTTTAGTGAAAAGATGAAATAATATTGTTTAGATATTAAAAGTATTTATTTAGTAAACCATGCATTATTAAATGTAGAATAGGTAATACAACAATAGTCAATGAAACACAAATTATTTATTTGAAACTAATTAACAAAAGAAGGTACTTAAGCTGATATTTTTAAAAACAAAAAGGATATTTTTAATGAAATTTTAAACATTTTTAGTGAATGTAATTAATAAATAATATTCATTCATTTTTATTAAAACACGTTGATTTGTGGCATCTTGAGTTACAAAGTATGTTACTTTTTTTACAGGCACAACTTTTTGTTTTACATTGTATTTTGGATTGTTCACAGGACACTTCTTAAATTCTTGACCTCCAAATAAGGATAATTTTCCTGCAATCTCACGCAGACTTAGGTTAATCCATGGAACTATTTCGGTAAATGTTATAGTAGCTATTTGAAGAGCGTTTCTAGGTAGCCAATCTTTTATAATTCCAACTAAGGTACCAATTTGGTATAAATTATTTTTTATATCTAATATGATCCCCACAATCTTATTTCCATCTAATAGGCCTCTATCTACCTTAGGTATACACCAAAACTGTGGAATCCACTAACACGTCTTTAAATTTCTTTAAAGAAACGTCTTTCATTTTTTCAGCTAATCTTTTCAGGTGTTTTGCAGCATTTTCCCTTTGATCTTTAATGCTCTTTTCTTTTTGGCATAAATAGCATAGAATTTTCGATCCATATCCTCCTTCTCCTACTGTATTCCCACATATTGTGTGCACCGGATTTTTACAAATGTCACATGAATGGGCTCCAGTAGATTCCATTCCACAAACAACACAACATGCTTTACTGTCGCTGACAGCTGCTTCCTCTTCTGATGCAAGTAACACTACAGATGTTTTTACTGTTGAAGCAGGAATTGAAGTAGAGTTGTTAACTGGTTCAAATTGTCTTGTTGTCGATAAAGAAATTGATTCAATTTCTGGTAGATCCTCTAAATTTAAAGCCTCTTTGGTGAGTAAATCAGCTGCCGGTAGATTGTGTGACATTGAAGTGTTATTGTTGGTTGATTTAACTATTGATAGATCATTTGAAGTTGAAGCATTGTAATCAATTAATTCAGATGCTGGTAGATCTTTTGAAGTTGAAGCGTCATTGTTATTCTCTAAGGAAGCTGCTGGTAAGTCTTCTGGTGTTAAAATAATGTCATGGTCCTGTGATTAAGAAGTAGATCCAAGTCCTCTTCAGTAACAAGTTTTTCAAGCAACTCTTTCGAAATATGACTAGATTGGAGTCCTGTTTTTGGTTCTGTTCCAAATAAAGCTTTGTAAGGTGATCATTTAATGGTTCGATGAAAAGAGGATTCTTTTGGAATTAAACAAAGTAACAACCTATAGCGCAATTTTTTGTGTCATTGTCAATTAGCCAAGCACATAACATAGCATATATATATATATATATACGCGTTGTCACTAAGCGAATATGAATTACAGTATTTATTAAATGTATTTGTTTCTCAAGTCTTAACGATAACAATATGTATGTGTCGCAGGGAGATGATAAAAATGAATATTTGATCAAATCCCTAAGATAGATGATCAATTCACGGAAGATGTTAAAATAACAACTCTGTGGGGTGATTTCCCTAAAGAAAGTAAGTGATTTGATCAAATCCGTTAACTGTTTTAGTGAAAAGATGAAATAATATTGTTCATATATTAAAAGTATTTAGTAAACCATGCATCCTAAAGAAAGTAAGTGATTTGATCAAATCCCTTAACTGTTTTAGTGAAAAGATGAAATAATATTGTTCAGATATTAAAAGTATTTAGTAAACCATGCATTAATTATTAAATGTAGAGTAGGTAATACAACAATAATCATTGAAACACAAATTATTTATTCGAAACTAATTAACAAAAGAAAATAGGTACTTAAGCTGATATTTTTAAAAAGAAAAAGTATATTTTTAGTGAAATTTTAAACAGTTTTAGTAAATGTAATTAATAAATAATAATGTTCATTCATTTTTATTAAAACACGTTGATTTGTGGCATCTCGAGTTACAAAGTACGTTACTTTTAACCATGCATTAAATCTTCTGGTGTTAAAATAATGTCATGGTTCTGCTGATTAAGAAGTAGATCCAACTCCTCTTTAGTAACAAGTTTTTCAAGCAACTCTTTCGAAATATGACTAGATTGGAATCCTGTTTTTGGTTCTGTTCTAAATAAAGCTTTGTAAGGTGATCGTTTAATTGTTCGATGAAAAGAGGAATTCTTTTGGAATTGAACAAAGTAACAACCTATAACCCAATTTTGTGTGTCACTGTCAATTATTCAAGCACATAACATAGCTTCAACATCTTGATTTGATTGCACAAAAGTTTAATGGTTCGATGAAAAGAGGAATTCTTTTGGAATTGAACAAAGTAACAACCTATAGTCCAATTTTTTGTGTCGTTGTCAATTAGCCAAGCACGTAACATAGCTTCAACATTTTGATTTGATCGCTCAACAGATCCTTGACCAGCTGGATGTCTAGGCCTACCATTTACAATTTTGCACGTTGGCCACAGGCTTGTTAATACTTGTATGACAGCAGCTGTAAACTCACGGCCGTTGTCGCTTTGTAGTACAGTATATGAGGACAACCTACATCCAAAATTATTTTTAATAGTTCCATTGCTAATTCAGCAGCTCTTTCTGAAGTCAACGGTCGAAGAAAGCTGAATTTCGTCGCGTGATGGCGACCACCGAGATCTACACTCTTTCCCTACACGACGCTCTTCCGATCTAAACAACCTACTTCCGAAAATATTTTTAATAACTCTATTGCAACTTCAGCAGCTCTTTTTGAAGTCAACGGTCGAAGAAATCTGAATTTCGTCGCGTGGTCCTGGTAGTGTAATAGCCATTTGTAATTTCTATCTGGGGTCGACTGTAAGTCAACTAAATCGACTTGGCCACGATGATTGAAGTCGCTAGATACAATTGGGCGAACAACAATTCCTTTTCTTGAAAATTTCTTTTAGACTGACATACCGTGCACAGCTTTAAAAACTCCAGTACAACTGAAGTAGGTATTAGTTATTTCGATCTGAAACTATACAGCATTTTATCTCTTCTTCCGTGGCCAGTTGACTGATGGGTTTCCCGAAGTATGTGATAAAAATTTTCCGTTAGCACTATTTTCACATTCTTCCGTGGCCAGTTGACTGATGGGTTTCCCGAAGTATGTGGTAAAAATTTTCCGTTAGCACTATTTTCATAACTGGATCGGAGTCAGACTTTCTCTTCAAAATCAAAGATTTTTTTGTACCTACGTCCATAACATCGTATTTTTTTCCATAATAGTACTGATTATGTGTCCGTTGCAGTCTAATTAGTGGTGCTAATTTAAATTGTTCAATGACTGTGATAGCTTCTTCTATCTTTTCACGAGCCACAAAGGTTTTTCTTTATCATGCCGCTTGTTCAAAAACGTCCTGATAGTTTCATTAACTGTTCTTCAGATACAAATTCGGTCAGATTTTGATCTTTTTCTATATCTGAACCCATTTTTCTACGGTAGGTACAGTCGACAACAAAAGTAAATCGCCACTATACCCGTCGGCGTGAAAAATTACGTCACGGATGAAATGTGACGGAATCGGCAAAGTAGACATTAATAATGCATAATAATGTCGAATAACGGACGTTCCATTGTCGAATATATATTTTTAAATACTTTCAATCGAATAACTTGAAATAATATAATATAAAAAACAAATAACTATTAGCATAACAACCGTCAGATGAAAACTCTTCGTTCTACGTCATCCAGCTTTAGCAAGAAACGCGGCGTCTGGAAAACATCGTCTGCTAAAGTCTCGTTGCAGTGTGAACGGCATTCGTTTTAATTTTTATGAATATTTTTGTTAAAATCCGTTAAAATGCCGAAAGGATTAAACGATAAACAATTAACTGACGAAACGAAGGGAAGAATTATAGGATTATGGAAATCTGGAAGATATTCAACGAGAGCAATAGGACGGGAAATGAGGTAAAGCGGGAGTGGTAACAAGCGAAACATAGAGCTGGGCGAGTCCTGACTTGTTTATTTCATCTTTTCACTAAAACAGTTAAGGGATTTGATCAAATCATTTACTTTCTTTAGGGAAATCTCCCCACAGAGTTGTTGTTTTAACATCTTCCGTGAATTGATCATCTACCTTAGGGATTTGATCTAATCTCCATTTTTATCATCTCCTTGCGACATATGCACTGCGGCTAAATACGTATAGGTGTTTCTTCAGTGACTCTCAGATCAGGATACACTCGTTGTTCGACATGCTCCTTAGCTGTTGTGACTGTTTCGGTAGAGGAGATTAGCCGTCTCCATTACTTCCGGTTGTTATGATGGATAAGGTTATTGAAGTCACCGGTAGCCGAAGGGGCAGTCGCCTTGTTTCACTTTCCCACTTACAATTTAAACGGCTTTTTAATATTATTACCACGATAACTATGACGATAATACATAACCCGGATGTTCCCGATGTAATTTCTTTCCGACAATTTCGGGGTGCGTTTGAATAATCATTTGTAAAAAAAAGACTGCTTAAGTTTGTTTGTCGATCTCGTTTACAAAAGGGCACTGCTTCATTGTTCTCAGAGTTACCCCTGGGATTCCATTAAATTATTTTTCAATTGTTTTCCATGTTTCTTGCTTTTCTTTTATTGTTGTTGCATTCGTTTTTTTATTTTCGATATAACGCCTGTATAGCTGCTTTATGCAAAGCATGTAGTTCCGCCACCAACCATTATGAAGTAGTGATGTGCCAACTTTGCAACGTTTTTTAATATTGAGTTACTACGCTTAACTTATAGGCAGCTTTGCTCTGACCCTCTCCCCTCTAGGTAATTAGGCTGTGTCATTTTGTAAAAATAGGGGACAACTAGAGTATGAATATATTCTTTATAAAATGGGATGAAATAATTCCGTTTATATTACATAAATAACAATAAAATAGTTCGTTGTTCCGCCATTTTTAAAAGGCATTGATCACACGGCCCGCGAAATACATAAAACATTGGACGAAAATATATTGCTGTCAGTAGAATATTGGTACAAATTACAGCCGAGAGAGGTCAGCAGCAACCAAACAACTAAATTACATAAAAATACCAAACAAATTTTCATGTAAATAATAAATAAATATAAATTAATACAAAAACATTAAAAATGCACTGAAAAGTTATCAATTTTTAAATACTTGAACAAAATATAAAATAAGAGAATGAACAGGGTTCTATGGTAAAACTGTCACCAGAGGGATGAGGTTAAAAATCATCTGGCAACTTGGCAGAAGAGTCCATTATTGCTACATAAAGTGTTAATAATTTATATTTTATACGAGGTTGTAATATATGGAAATAAGCAAAGTCTGAATTCAATACATCCGGTTTTCGTGGGAAATAAGTAAAGTCTGAATTCAATACATCCGGTTTTCATGGGAAATCAGTAAAGTCTGAATTCAATACATCTGGTTTTCGTGGGAAATAAGTAGTCTGAATTCAATACATCCGGTTTTCATGGGTTTTCTTTGCTCTTTAGAGCTGGCATCCCTTGAAAACCAGATGAATTATATTATATAGAAATATGACAAATTATATGATATAGAGACCTAAATGAATAAAATAACTAAATGTAATAATAAAAATAATAGAGTAAAGATAAATACGAAAATATATCAAGGAACAATATAAATATTAATTATTCATGAGTAATTTTTATTTAAAAAGTTATAAATAATTAGATAAAACTATTATATAAATTATAAAAGAGAGAGAGAGGAGATTATAATGAAAGTCAAGTAGAAATTTAGAATGTCCTACAATACAGACCTGGCCGGATTTATATTTTTTTTAGGTCTAAGCTAGTACTGTCCAACCCGCGGCCCACTTCCTTAAAATATTGAGATTTTTATGCACTTATTTTTTTATGCTTTTGAAATTTGCGCGGCATTGTAATATTTTTTATTAAAAAGTATTACAATGATGCCGCGCGAATTTCAACACCGCAACATCATCTAATATCCCACTAATAAAGAAAAAGAAATTTGTTTTATTTTTATACTAAAAATAATCAAGTTAATGAAGTTTTTATTATTTAAATATTTATCTACACTTCTTATTTCCATTTTCTAAAATATTTCTTATTTCAGTGATCAAAACCTCTTGATCTGTTCAATGATTTAAAAAAAAAAAAAATTCTGAACGAATAGAAGTCAAAGATTATTATGCTATGACATTTTTGCTTATTTGTTGTGATGGATATCATATGTAGTACATTATTTACTAACTTTTTTCCTTAACAACTATTAGTATATTTTATGTGACAATTTTTTTCTTAAAATTTAGAGGCCTCCTGAAAGCGAAGCTCCAAGCTTTAGCTTATTTAGATTAATGGTAAATCCGGCACTGGATACGGAGAATATAAATTTGGTGTTTAGATTTCTAAGATTAACAAACAGATGTTAGAAATTCTAATTCTTGCATTTTTAACTTCATGCTATTTCCTTTACAGAATTGGCGATGATGTAAAACTATATAATATTCTACATTTTATTAATACAATATTACATTCATTCGCTATCTATTATCGATAGTTTTAATTCAAGATCTTAATTACTTTAGTTACGTTTGTAATTATTTCTAATTAAATCCGATAATTCACTTCATATCATACCGTATCCAATAATTTATACTATTAATGGAAACCTGATAATTTCGCATTTCCACTGATATTTCAATATTAACAAGAAATAAATCAATTAACGCGAATTCTACAAATAAAAAATAAATAATTCTGGAAAGATTAATTGCCTAATTTCTAAACGTGTTGTTTATTTTAAATTGATTAAAGATGCCGATTAAAATACATCACCAAAATCATGTTTAATGAAATAACCTGCATGTTGAACGTCATAAAAATCTGTTAAAATAGATCCATAATTATTTAAGGAAACTTCAGATTGAACATCCATCATTTTTATACGGATTAATTAATCTTATTTTAAATCCTACATGAGAAGTTTCAATATTTGCCATTTTTAAATGATTGTAGCTAGAAAATTTTAGCGATGCCTATCATTTAAGCTATGTTATAAGAGGCATTCACATTTAAAAGTCGAAGTGACCTTTAATTGCAGGACATTCCAATCGAATTTCATGAAAATCTAATAATTAATTGAAAAATAGGGCACAAACATACTAATAATATTACTTTATATACAGTATACAGTGGATTTTCGTATAACGTGTGGATACGTTCCGCGTTACAAGAAAATCGTGTAATACGAGACATGCATTATCAGACAATTTTATGCAAATTTAAATTTCTTTCCGAATTCCAGCACTGATCGCATATTGCTAATGAGATGTGAGTTAATATCAAATATGATTTTATTGTTTGCAATTGTTAATTAACTTGTTTTAAAGAAGGTTTCTTTTAATAAAGGAAAAAACAAAAACAGAATACAGGTAACTCAATTTAAAAAAAATATTTTATACAAGTAGACTTCCGTATAACACGGATTCGTATAAACCGACGGAAAAGTTGTTAAAGTTGTCATGGAAACGAAATAAACATCGTTTGATCTTTATTACAATCAACTGATATTATAAGTAATAGATAAGTAACGTTAAAAAAATTATCCTATGCGTTATACGAGACTGTTTATAGCAGTGGTTCTTAATGGGTGCGTTCCAAACCTCAACAGACTAATCAGTGATAAGTAAAAATTGTCAGCAAACCGTTCCAAAGTTCAACAAGCCAATGAGATTTATCCTATGCGTTATACGAGACTGTTTATAGCAGTGGTTCTTAATGGGTGCGTTCCGAACCTCAACAGACTAATCAGTGATGAGTAAAAATTGTCAGCAAACCGTTCCAAAGTTCAACAAGCCAATCAGTATTGAGCTCATCAAACGGTCATCACAGTAATCGCGAAGAAAAGATGGTGAGAGTGTTGACACCGGTTTACACCGTTTATCCAACGTCACGGAAAAAGTAGTTCCTACTAGATGATAAGATTTTAAAAGTTAGAGAGAGTTATAAATCATTATCATCGTCGTTGTTTATTGGCAAATAAATTTTAGTGCTTTCTAAATGACGCTAATGTAGTTATAACATTCATTATTGTCTTCTTCATCACCATGTTAGCCGTCTTATCTACACACTTAGCAAGTCGTTCCAGAAACATATTGATGTTGAGTTATTTCTGACATTCAAAAGAGATTAATTACTGATGACTTACTGTTGAGATTTGGAACGCACCCAATCTTTCCGAAGTCACGGAGCACTTTTGTTTGTGAATGATCCAATATTCAGAAAATTCAATATTCAGAACAGACTCAGGAACCAATTAATTCCGATTATAGAGGTTCTACTGTACTATGTTATCTCCAGATAAGTCTTTCTAAAATCATATTACAAACTTAATCTGGACTCATCTGTGAATAGAACTTGGCTTCACATATTAGTGCCACAAGTAATATGTTAACAAAACCAATTCAAATGCATCCTTTTCTAAACTGGAAAAAAGGGGAAACAAACTGATGATCTCCTTTCATTAAACTTTCTGATCATTTTTGATGAACTGAAATTCTTCTAATGGCTTTAACAAGTTCAGAAACAAGCTAAGAATAGAATATACCTGTATGATACTTAACAGTTATTAACAAATAAATGGTCATGTTGAGGTTTTATATGACACAAGGATATTTTTCAATAGGCCTTCTAATGATCCTGAAAACTGTTTCCATAGCCTTGATATCATCATTCTTAAGTATATTCAACTTCTTCACTCAATTTCATCTCCATCCAACTAATAGATATTATCACAAAGAATCACCTAAATAATGTCTATTAGGTTTTTTTTTGTAATTTGGCTATTCCAAAATTGCATATAAAAGTTCCAAAAATGAAAAATAATCAGATTTCTAGCACCATATTTTTATAGCAAGTTGAGAGTTACATATTGTCGATAGTGTATGGTGTTTTAAAAATATTCAATATGCTTTCTATATCTGATTATGACATTCTCAGATTTTATATTGAAATATTAAATAAAAATTAAGAAAAATGATTTGTTACTTAACTTTTTCTATTTTGTGTATAAAAACTTTTTACTCTAATAACTTTCTAGAGAAATAAAGACAAGAACAAAATATTATGCATTGTATCTAAAAAGAAAGCAAAGATTTTGCAAGTACAGAGGTCTTCAATATATGCTATAATTATATTCCTATAATGCATAACTTATATTGAAATGACATATATTGGACATTGATTTCCCAGTGACTTAATTTATTATGTGAAAATTAAATTTCACACAAACTAAAAAATTCAAATTTATATGGTAGTATATAGACATAACAATAGGAAATGCTTATTTTATTAAACTCTAAACTATAATATAATATAATTTATTGTAATTGATAAATAATAATTTGAAAATACACAATGAAATTATTAACAAAACAAAAAATTTATTATTATTTTTCTTATTGCAACTACTCCCTCTCAGTACTTGCAGTTGCTGCAACTGTAGCTAGAATTCCTGCTGCTTCTGTGACTAACTATTGAGGTTGAGGTTTTTCTAGCTTTTTTCTTGATGAATGGAGTCTAACTTTGTCTGCTTGCCATCACAAATCTTTATATCATAAATTGCATAACAACAAGACAAACTATCATTTTTGTGTTATCTTAGCAAAATGATCAGATAAATGATCACAACTCTGCAAAATGATATACTTTTTTTATACATTTTATATATGGTATGCAATTATAATTTAAATACAAAAGGAGAAAGAGAAAATTCAAGAAAACTAGATATGTGCATTCCATTCAAATAATATAAGTGTGAATATCTTTAATGTATATTAATTGTCCCTAATTAATCAATGACATATATGTAAAATAATGTATATATATCACTTTGCTGTATATTAAGGCTTCTCTGTATTTAAACTTAGAAACTGTTAAATGAAAAAACAAAATAAAAAAATTTCAATGAATTTTAATATAATTTTTTTTTATTATACAGCATTTATGGAAATTTTTTTAGTAGTTTGCAGCAGAAAAATTTAGTTTTTTTTTTTTGAAGAAGAAAATTTAGTTAAAAATGTGAGAAAAAAACTGAGCATAAATATTTTCATTATTATTAAGGGAAAATAATTATATTTAATTTTTTTAGTGATTATATTAGCATCATTACATTCAAAGATACTTTTAACACACATCTATCTCAATAATATTTAAAAATATTCCATCCAAATCTTTTATAAGATTTATTAATTTTTTATAATGGAGTTAATAATGATTATTTTATTGAAATAAAAATATATTTACAATATCTAAAAAATAATCCACATGAGGCCTTTTATGCACGAAGAACCGAACAGGATGTCTGTCTATAGTCACCTAAGAAAGAAAACAATTTCATATTAATTAAATTTTGAATTTTAAATTAATAATTAAAGCATTATATTCATTACCTTTAGAACAAAATCAGGTGGGGTACCAGGTTTTACCATCTGTCTAATCACTCCATCATGATGTGAATGAATTAATGTTTCATCCAAATCTAATACAAGAATCTTTCTTTTCACCAAATCTAAAAAAATATATAAAAAAATTCCAATTTTTCTTTTTATGAATAATAAACTATATAAAAATAAATTTAAAACTTATAAGTAAACTTTTAACAATAAAAATTATATATGTATTAAGAATGTTCCCAATATAAAATTAATATCATATAGAATAAAGTAATGTAAGAGAAAATTTTATTTTTAATTTACAAAGAACTATTCTTATAAATACAAGTCTTTTTACTATAAATTTTATATAAAAGTAAACAATAAGTATATTTACATAGTCTGTATACTTGGAATTTTCCCCTAGAAAAATTGTCAAACATGATGATACAATTAATGTTATATTTATCATCTTTAAACCAATAATAGTGAAGACAGAAAGGGAATACATATATAATAAAAATTATATATGTATTCCCATTTTAACAATGTTTATTAGCAATTAACAGAAAGTTGAAATAAAACAGAATGACCAGTCAGTCAGTATGCACAATAGAATTAATAGATGTTAATTACTCATTGTAAACAGGATAATTTTAGAATTTGAGACCATCATGGAAATTGTTTAAAAGAAAATTTTAATTTGTTCAGAAATATAACAATTTTTTTATAATCATATAAACATAACTGGGGAATCAAAAATCCATTAGTTTTCACTTTAGCTTAAATACAGCTTCTCCCATCATGTGATATTTGTACACATTAATTGGCATTCTATTCTGGTAAGATTACTTTTTAAAAACTTATAATTAAAAAATTATTTTAAATATCTGTTTTCAACCGATTTAATTCTTCTTAAATGTTTATTTCATTTAATTAATATTAATTTAAAATAATATTTTAATTTTATTAAATCATTTTCATTGATTTTCTTATAATTTATATTATAAACAAATTATAGCTGAACATTGTAAATAATCTCTTTTCCTTGGCAATTAAATTGATTTTCTGTATCCTAAACTCGAATTATTCTGTATTATAAATCAAAACAAAATTTACTGTAACCTTTCTGTTCTTAACAATACATTTGATAAGTACACTCAGCCCTTGATTTACACAGTAGATACGTTCCTGGAAAAATCGTGCAAACCGAAATGCAGAATCCATATGTTCAATTAAACTGTAAACCTTGTAAATCGATCTAAAGAAAATAAAGAAAAGTTGAGGATATGTTCTTTATAATTGTGTAAAATGAGATAAGGATTAAAGGGAAATATTGGATTCATTAATTTTAGAGACAATTTAATGTTTATACTTTTTCAATTTATTTTTGAAAACGAAAACAAACATTAATTAACATTGAATACGGTACAAAAAAACAAATATAATATTCGTGAAAATAAATAAAATATATCTTAATAATACTTTATAAAAATGAAATTAATTTTAAATGTTTTAAGGTTAGTTAAATAACTTTTCCAAAATTTATATTATTTTTCACCGATAGATGGCGGAGTATGTCAAAATACTTTAAGTGATTTACTGTTATACTTAATAACAAACAATTTACATAAAAAAAATTAATGTGATTTTTTTTATTTTTATTTTTTCTCTATTTGAGTTTAAAAATATATGTTAAACATGATGAAAATTATGATTGTGACGTATACGTGATAAAGATTTCCTCAAGCTGTGCGGTATAAAAAAAATTAATTGATTAAAACATTTTTTTGAACATAATATGCGTATTTTATGAATTCGCTTTCTAATTTCTCTCATTTTTGAATTAATTAAGCATTTTAAAAAAGCCGATTTTTTTTTTTTTTATAAAAATGATTTTATAGCATTCTCTTTGTCCATCTATCTACTTGTATCCATCCAAGTTCCCAAGATATCTGAATAACCAAACGTCGCAGAGCGTTAAATTTTTTTACGGATTATTCCTATTATTCAAACTACAAGTCCGTTAAGTATAACGATTTGATGTGATCCCTTTACAAGATGGCGGCTGTTTCCAGACATTAAAAAACTGATATCTCTAAAACTATTAATATATACTGTATGAAAATGATATTTTACTCATTTGAAAATATTATAGATATATAGTATTTTACAAGAATATCATATACAGTATAATAACTGTATTTATTAGTAGAAAATCTACAAGAACATCTCAAAAAAAAAAATATTGCAGTGAATTCAAATTTTAGATGACATTTCTTTTTGCACAAACTAGACATTTATTTTTTTTTTGAAGTCTCCGGTATAAGATGACATGAAATTTAAAAAAAAAATTGTATTCTTCTGTGGGTAAGGCGTTAGAATATACCACCGTTTGACCCCACGTGTCGTAAAAGGCGACTAAAGGGTCACCTTGTGTTGGTGGTTCCGAGATCCCTCACTGGGGGCTCGCTTGTGGGCTCCTATACTGAATCGGGACTGCTCTGGCAGTACCCATATCCATCACTGGGATCTGCGTGAGACTCTACATGTCAGCGTACTTACCTACTTGTGGGCTCCTATACTGAATCGGGACTGCTCTGGCAGTACCCATATCCATCACTGGGGATCTGCGTGAGACTCTACATGTCACCGTACTTACCCACTTCGTCTTCAAAATCACTTTTCGCGCATATCGTCTTCGGGGGACAAGTTTTCATATAACCCCCATAGGGAAGGGAAAGAAATAAATAAAAAAATGATTATTACATTCATTTTAAAATATTTATAAATTTTTTTAATTAATTCTATACTTATAAAAATTAATTCATTAAATGTTATTATAGTTCAAAATTTTATTTTTCAGCTCAAAACCGTAAAACTTTCAATTCTCACCTGGACTAATATAACGATAGAAATGTATTACAGGTAAGTTTTTTCTAAAAGTTGCTAATTAAGAATAGTTAATCGCATTTATCAGTTTCGAAAACAATATTACAAAAATCATTTTAAGAAAAAAATATAATAATTTTTTTTTTATCATCATAAAATACAAAAATAATATTCTGTAGTGTCTTTAATGTACAGTATATATAAATAACAGTTATATATATTTTTTTACTGTAGTAAGTTTGCGTGCAAATAATCGAACACGAATTTTCTCTAAGGACCACACCCTCTATGACGTCATTGAACAGATGGAAAAGAAAAGCCGCGGTTAATTACACCCGAGAAAGAATTGTTGCTGGAATACTAAGAATTATTGCCGTAAATCTATGCAGTTACCAATTGTTTTTTTTTTATCCTTTTCTGAATATTTAAATTGATAATATTCTTGCATAGATACGAATAATAAATTTTTATCGATAGTGAGAGCACAATATTAAAGATAATTGTCTTATTTAACTACGTATTCTACATATGTTATTCTCGTCATTTATCATTACTAATAGGACATTAACACGTTACGTGCGATTCGCAAATTTATAATATCGAATGTTCTTAAATTTAATTAGTTTACATCACCTGATAATTGAGATTTTTCCGAATTAAGTTTATTACAATTATGTATAAATTTAACAATTCTAGTTTGTACTAAAATAAAACTAATCACACAAATGATTGTCTTGCCATTCTGTACCGATGTAGGGATTAAAATTTTGATATTTGTCTCTAAATCATGTCGATGAAAAAAAAAATCAAAGTTTTAAGAGAATCTATTCAATATTCTATGGTGAAATCCTATAAGAGTAAAGGAAATATTATAATAAACCATTTATGATAGTAAATTTTAAAGCACACTATGCTATAAAATAATAAGGGAGAAAACTGGAAACTTGGAATTAAATAATTTAACGTAGTGACTTATAAAATCAATTAATGTAAATAAGATCTTAATCTAGATTTTATTAAGTTTTAATAGCAAAATAATGTTTTGCTATTAAAATTTTAAATTAATATATATATATTTTCCTAACAACAATTTGCAGCGTAAAATTTCCATTGTTTATTAAATATTAAAATGATTATAGATAATGTACCGTTTCGTATTTCCTTTATATAAAGCACAATAATTTTATTAGTATTATATATATATACACTGGCTATCAGAGGGGAGCAAGAGGGGCGGCTGCTCTGGGCCTCACGATTTTAGGAGGCCTCAAATTATAACTCAGTATGTTATAAAAATATATTTGTATATTTTTATACTATTAGAGCTTTAGTGTTTGTTAAAATTTGATGTTATCAATATTTTTGTTTTTCTTGTACAGTTACAGTAATTTTTAAGCTCGTGACTAGTTTGTGGTCCAGGCCCCATTTAAAAAAAATGTATTAATTTGGTTTAATAAAAAAGCTATATAAAATATTAAAAATTTATTTAAAAAAATGTACAATAGATTCAAAATTCTATACATTACATACTATGTTATATATAAAATATTTTATTTTTTGTACGATTGCTTTGAATGGTAGACAGTACGCTTTGGCGGCGACCTGCAAACTATCGGACATATTATGTGACATGTCAGGGCCCGATAGCGGCCTCGTGACAAAGTCTCGGATGTCATCCCTTTCAGCTGGTAGACAGTACGCTTTGGCGGCGACCTGCAAACTATCGGACATATTATGTGACATGTCACGGCCGATAGCGGCCTCGTGACAAAGTCTCGGATGTCATCCCTTTCAGCAGCCCTGCTTACCACTATATATTTGTCAATTTTGTTTTTTTTTTTAAAGGCCTCAAAAATATTAGTTGCCCTGAGCCTCGCATTTTTTCTGAAAGTCCCTGTATATATTTAATAAAATTTAGTTAATTCCTCAATAACATTTCATGAATAAACCAAATACATGTACGAAAATATTTATTTATTTAGTTTAGTTTTTATCATTGAAATTTTTTTATTCAACATAAACTTTTACCGTTTCTTTCTCTGTCGAATTATTTTATTAAAATTTTATTTTTATGCTACTGTCTATTATTAAGACATGATGGTTAATATTTTTAAATAGACTAATGCAACCGTAACAATAAAATTTTATTAACTCTTTAGTTTAAATAATATAAGCAAAAAATATAATTTTAAATTTGACATGATTAGTAGAAGTAATTAAATGATTAAACATCACTTTTACTAAGAACGAATCTTATTCGTGGAAGGAAAAGTGTGCTTTCTGATTACACTCACTCTCTAGCCATGCAGAAGTCGATATGTTGCGTAGTAGGCGGAATAATTCTAATGGCATTTTCGGTTTTTCCAATTTTTTAAGTTTTTAGCATTAATTATTAGTAGGCGTTATTTGAAATTATGGTCAATGACGTGTTCAGTTTTCAGAATTCGTCTTATGGTCAATGACGGACAGTATTTAGTTTTCAGAATCCAACCGACATGCAGATTTGAAAGAGCGAAAACAGCAAGAAGTTTCTTAATTCTCGCTCTGACTAATTTGCCTATAAATTTTTGTTTGTAGCCAGAATAAGAATTCGTAATATTCTGCGAAAACTCGGATTTACTTGACACACCTTAATATTATTCATTTTTTTTTTAAGTCATTAGGGAGAGTGACTAATAAATATCTAATCTAGTTTGGCATCAATGTCGACGAATATTAAACTATAACTCATTTTACATGCATCTTTTTTCATATAAATAATCATAAATTTTATTTTAAACATGCTTATTTATCAGTTCGACAGAAACGGAAACAGAATAAAAGTTATTAATTTTAACTAAATTATAACAAGTCAACTATTATTTTAAAACATTGTTTTTTGTGAACATTTTATTTGTAAAGTTTTAAGAAATTTATTTTTTATTTTCATTTTATCTTGATTTATTAAAATATCTGAACACTAATAACATTTAATTTATTCTTTATTTTTTTTTAACTTTGAACTGATATTAGACTATTATATCGTGCGGAAATATGATGATAAACAAAAATTCTATAAAATATTATTTAGAGAAATATGTTCTTATTGATTGATAATAATTCATAAACTAAGTTGTTATTTCGAACAATTTTTGAACTTCTCTCTTCATTATTTTTCATAATAATAAGCTTGACCTCGCTGATCACGATGTCACAAATTTAAAAACCTCATTCAACTTAAATTTTTTTAGCGATTTTATGTAAAAATCACAAGTAAATAAAATATAGAAAATAAAAATTATTTTATATTGGTACTTTGTTACACATATTCTTTAATTTCTAAATAAATCTTCAAACAACTGGGTGTGAATGCCTTAAAACTATACACGTGTCTTTTATAACAATCGTATCTTCTAATATGTTATATTACAGGTGTATTCTAGCCATACATGATCCATTTATGACTCGCCTTGTCTTTAACTATGGCCTACGAAAATGAAGTTTCCAAAAAATATTTTTAAAAGGATAAAAATACGGATTCTCATTTGTAGCATTACCTACAGTTGCCTAGAAAATGTGTGTTGAAAGTTAAAACAGGTGTGTTTTTTGAAGTGGGAGAGGGGGGCCAAAAAATGCCGTCCCGGTACCAAAGATTCTGGGTACGTCACTGTTTATCTATTGTATAGCCCGCGATGTTTATCAGATTTTTAAATTAGTCCACGACTTCTAAAAAGTTGAGTACCCCTGCATTATAGTCTTTATTTTTCGAACAATCAAGCATAACTATTTTATATTTTATAAAAAGAAATCTTAGTCAATAATAAATAAATTTTTGTCATAGAGATATAAAACTCTTAGGCCCGGTTTTACAGTATCCCGTTAAAAGTTTCTGTTAGCTTCAGGTTAACTTAAATCGCTGCTGTTTCCAGCAGAATAAATTCGATTTGTGTTTTACAATTACTTTTTAACTGTCAGTTACTTATCCGCTACTTATATTAATCGATAATTTTCAAATCTTACGTTGTGGCAATATTCTATTTTTTTATTGTAAAACAAGTTTTGTATGTTTATAATGAATGATAAAATATAAAATAGAAATCGAGATGAATCGCGTGTCAAGTCTCGCTAGAATAACGTTAATCACAATGAACGGCGTGACGACATGACTTTGGTTGACGTACATCTCGGAAATGGCTGTTATCCTTTGATGAACTTTGACTTATTGGTTACTCTCCCTAGAGTGATTTCAGTTTCATCTTGGTTTAAATTATGTAAAATTGTATCTTCGTACTATCTCATTCTGATATAGAAATAAATATTTTCGAATGATTTTTTTGCTTAATTTAAAAAAATGTGTTCATATACAATATATCATCATGTTGGACACAATTATTGTTTACATTATACACAAAAATAACACAATGATTGGCTATTTTAAAAATATCGAATACAAATAAATATTTTCGAATGATTTTTTTGCTTAATTTAAAAAAATGTGTTCATATACAATACATCATCATGTTGGACACAATTATTGTTTACAATATACACAAAAATAACCCAATGATTGGCTATTTTAAAAATATCGAATATATTTATTGTTCAAAGTGGGATATCTGCTTCACGTATGCTAACTAACAAACGAAAAATGACATAATGGCACTGCATTTGTTTTTTTATTAATTTAATTAATTAATTTACATCTTTTATCGAATCTGTTTGTTGGGTAATTGAGATAAATAATAATCATAGTGAGATAATTATGCTCAAGAATTAATTATCATTTGGTCTATTAAGTATTTGTGTTACACAATGCTAACAAAGATTCTACATTTCTACCTTATAATTAAATTTAAAAAAATCGTAATTTGATTTGAATTAATAAAAATAAAATAAATAAGTTAATTCTTTGCAAGATAACATGTTATTTGAATAGCAGATATCTCTAACTAGTACGTGAAGTAACAGTTAATTTAGTTGTTGATTTTGACATCAATAACTACGAGTTAGCGTTTATTGTCGATTGTAAAACATAACTGGTTGATAAAGTTCACAGAAATTTTATTTAAGGGATATTGTAAAATCGGGCCTTAATCATTTTTACAGTGTAACATCATAATTGACATGACTTCCCCTGTCATTTATCGCCATAAATCTATGGTACTAGGAATGTCAAATTCAGTTCTTAAGGAGGGCTACTTAAAGAACAGCATGATATCGAAGGACCTGCATTAAAGGACAAAGCAATATTGAGAGGGCCACGCCTAAACATTCAAATCAACTATCGGTTACATTCCCAATTGTTTTCATTCTTTCTCCTCCTCCAATTCCCTTCCCTGGAGGTTATGTAAGGATACTTTCCCCCCGATCGCGACCTGCTGGTACGAGATAAGGGTGCGAAGTATCCGTATGGGGTACAATCACAGGCCCTAGTGATTGACGTGGGCATCGCCAGCAATCCCGGTTCCGTATGAGTCTCAGTGACAGACGCGACAACCGCCAACTGGTACTAGGTGACCCCTTTAATTTTCTTTAATGCCACGATAACGGGGCGTAACCTCGTTAAGCATACCTGTCAAAAATTTAGCCTGCATCTAAAGAGAGAAGAGGAAACGGGCTGATTGAATAAGGACAATAGTGTAGGATTCTATTTTGACTGCTTCGCGTTTTCGCATCTGATCTTGATGCGACGCGTCTATGAATAATAAGTCGCGTTATGCCTATTGCGCACCTTATCGCGTTTTCGCATCTGATCTTGATGCGACGTGTCTATGAACAAATAAGTGCGCCTTAATGCCTATCGCTTTTGCTTAAGGCCTATTGTGCTCGATAAAGTAGATGTTAAAACCTCCTTATTATTAACATGCATTTGTGCGCGATGCAGTCAAAGTAGAATCTTACCGACAATTGTGATATTTATAAAACTTCTTTAATTAACGCTGTAATTAAATATATTATCATAAATCTGAATGGTTAATAAAATGTAATCATTGTAGGCCTATTAAGTAATGATATTTAATAATCGCATCATTTTAATTAACATAAAAAAAATCTAAGCTAAATTAAAATAAAAATACTGTATAAAAATGATGCCATTATAGTATAAAAATATATGAAATACTGTATAAACTAAAATTAGATACATTACTATCGAAAAAAAAATGATTAATCTAAACAATTTGCAGTTTTCGTGCAACAATATTTAATTTTATTGTTGATGTAAGGCTTGATAACGTCATTTACATATAGTAACTTCAACGATTCAATGCAGATCAGACTGCTTAATTGTGGCCATCTAATAAAAAAAAGAAGTATAAATAAATGATTACAATTAATTACAACTAGATATCTTTAAATAACTTAATTAGAAAACCTAATTAAAGAGAAAAAGAATTAACAAAGTAGAAAAAGAAACAGTAATAGGTTTCTTTGTGTTTCGCTTCGACTTACCTAGGACCCGTAATGTAGATAAATACAGAGAACTACTCTGGGAAGACTCTCATGTAATTTAAACTAGAAAGTACTGGTATCCAGAATAAATTTATTTTATTACAAATATGAAAGAATTACGTATGCGAAAAACATAAAAATAATGTAAAATAATAAAGGAAAATTATAAAAAGCATTGCAGAAAAAAAAAAGGTAGATTATCTATCCGATTATTCCCTCAAAGCAAGCTGAACAAATTTTTGGTTAGGTAAAAATATATTTGGAATATATTTATTTTAATCTTGTTATGTGAAATTAAAAAAAAAATTTATATAACCTATAAAAGTGCTTTTAAATTATTTATAACCTGTAAAATTTTATAATTTTTTAGGGCAATGATTATAAAAGCCCATATACAATTTTTTTATTAAATTTTTTAAATGCCAAATCGATTCAGCTGTTCATTTTTTTATGTTTAATGGAAATGTAAATGTAAAATTTTACATTTGAATAAATATTTTTCAACTAGGCCTATAACTTATGCCTATAAAGGCCAATTGATACCATTATAACACGGAAATTCTGTATTTTACTTCCTATATATATATATATATTTTCGGTTCATAAGATTTATTTTGTAATTATGTTTATTGCTTCATTACTTTTGCTTTTATTGTTGAATATTTATACCGTAATATTTTTATTTCGAACTATTGCTAGCATTTTTGTTAGTTAAACATATGTTACTATACCGAAGAAAAATAAAATTCTTAAAGTTCGTTTTTGAAAATAAGTCCATTAATAAATATTTATAATTAAATAAAAAATGTCAATATTGTTCGGAAAATTTTTCTTCAATTATTTATTTAATTAATATTTTAGATTATCCTCTAAACTTTATATAGTCAGCGACCAGTTTTTTTTTTTTTGTACATATTTGACAACTTGAAACTATAATCATACACATACAGTATATAACTTATATGAAATAGATTAATAAACAATAATTATAGAATAGCAATAAAATGATTTATATGTACTGTATATAGTGGATCGGGGGAGGTCGCTATACTTTAGTTTAGTACAGTATAGTGGATCGGGGGAAGTCGCCATACTTTAGCTTTTTGATAAGTCGCCATACTTAAGCATTTTGACCCTAAAACTCACTATTAAATTTTGAATATTTTCCTTTTCATATTTTTTTGTACTTAAACTTACAAGTGTTATGCATATATGACTCCATCAAAATATAGGAATCGGGTAATTTTTTATTATTTTTTAAAAAAGTTACAATTAATCATCTTACCCCGAATATTCCGGGTAAGATGCCACTGCGCTTTTCATGTTATTCACTTTAATAAATAGCCAAAATGAACTCTTTAATCATCCAACAAACTTCTTGTTCACTATACCATGTATATTTTACTAGAATAAATTATTAAATTTCTATAAAATTACAGGAATTAAATAAAATCAGCTATTTAGATATTGTATACATCCACGGTGGTTACGTTGCGGTTTTTGAGCCACATTCAACTCTTTGATGGCTTTAGTGTGGCTCCCTATCTCGAAAATCAAAAGTTGATATAGAGCAATCTCTTAATTAAGAAAGATGTAGGAGTTGTCCATTTGTCTATATAAAATAAGCTATCTAAACACTTAAGAAAAGTGGATTTAACAGTTTTTCTTAATCCCTTCATATACAATTAGTATTAAACATATAATGAATTATTTACTGTGTGGTCCCATGCCATATTTTCCATCATAATATTTCTATAATCGCCTTTTTAACGTTCTGTAAGGTAGATATAGGCCTATCATATATCTGTGAAGCATTGAAGCAATTCATGCCTCCTCTGTTTATGTTATGCTGCAAGTTTTAAACTTTCTTCGAACCAAAGACCTCCGGTTGGGTCCTAATATATGTTTTTATCATTTAATTTATGAAAATAAATCATAAATAAAAAATTTAAATTCGGCATCTAACCCCGAAGCAAATATTGCCATCTTTCCCGTTGATCAGAGTGAGATTCAACCTTTAATCACGTGACTTAAAATGGCTAAATTAGAACGATATCTAAAGCAAAGCATTCTTTAAAGTATCTACTATACACTACATATATTAATTTTTACTTTGATGATATTATTACGATTAATAATAACACTTCAAAAAATGACTGTATAATTTTTGATGAAAATTTCAACACTCGCTGGAAACTTTTCGATTTCTAATGCGAGTAATTGATAATCTGATAATAGCCACCTTCTATATTTTTGGTGGGCTTATAAGAGGTTATAATAAACCACTTTTTATCGCCACCTGTTTAAATATTAAAGAATTAGAGAAAAATAAGCATCTTCCCCAGATTACCATCTTCCCCAGATTACCATCTTCCCCCGATCCATTCTATATCTTATAACTTTTAAAATTTATTATCACTTTATAATAATATTTTAAACATTATTTACTGTATATATATTATATTTACGATCATTTGATTACAATATATGTATACAGGTAATCCTCGACTTACGACGAGTTCTGTTCTATCTCGTCGTAAGTCGAGGAATCTCTTAATTTTTGATTTGTTTGATTTCTGTTTTAATATTCTCATAAATTATATTTCTATTTAACTAAAAACGATTAAAAATATATAAATTTACATAAACATTTATAAATTATTTATTAAAACATATACTATTAAATATATATAATACAAAATTAAGAAAAAAAATTTAAGAATTTAAGAAATTTTTTCATCGGTAGTGTTATTTCTCTTACTGTACATGAAACGACGAAATACAAAAGTTGCGACGACAGAAACGAACACTTCGACTGTTGATTAGCTAGTGTCCCTACATAGAGTATCGCATTCAGCCGCCATTTTATATCCTTCTGCCGATCGATAATCACGGGTAACTTTATGGAAAGTAAACCATAATACTATATTTCTTTTCTAATTTATAAATACAGCAGTTGCTTACCTGGCAAACGAAGATCGTATTTGGAAAAGTTTTCTTTCTAATATTTTGTAACCATTTCTTTTTATGTCTAATTTTTTTTTACCTTGCGGCAAAGGAAAGAATCTATGACACATTCTGTTCGATTAGAATAATTTACAGCACTATAACGAAGCATGTTCTTAAAAAATAACCAGAAAGCCTGTGAACAGAATGATAACTTCTTATTTAACAGGATATAAAATGGCCGATTTGGTAGCGCAAAGGAATGCGTTACTCTATTTATCTAGGGACTCTATGATAAGCAACTAACCTGCCAAAGGCTGTGATAAATTAGAAGTATGAATCAGACGAGTGAATATTGCGTATTATTGAAAGGCTTTGCTTGCCTTTCAACAATACGCAATAGCCTAATGGCAATGCTGCGATGCGTATACAAAAACAGTGTGATATATGTATTCAGGTGAAAAATTGAATTAAAGAGTTTTTAATAATAAATTTTGGCCGCCGTAAATAAAAATGGCGTAAGTCGAGGTGTATTTTCTAAGCCGTTATTCCGTAGAGGATCACACTTTGAGAAAGGCTACAAGATAATGTGTTTTTCTTTTCAATTTTTAAATCTTACAAAATTTGGTTGCATATATTAACTTTGTCCGTCCTGTGATTATATCTCGAGAACTATATATCATAACCGTTCAGATTTAAAAAAAAAATCATGTCTATTAATTTTAAGAATTGTACTCATTACCAGATGGCAGCCGTTCCAACTTAGAATGCTGGCCTTCGAAATATTAAATCGTGATATCTCTGAAATTATTGATCGCAAGTTGACTAATAATATAATAATTTTGCAAAAATATTCTTTTATAATTATTTTTTCATATATTTATCTATCAGACTGTCTGTAAAATATATCTAAAGTAAAGAATTGAATAGAATTTATATAATAATTTGTTTTTATTTAATTTATACTTCTAATAATTTTGTAATCATTACGTTCAATTAAAAAATAGCGTCGTTCGAAATTTCTATATTTTTTATTTCGCACGTGGTGGAAGAAAGACTCATTTGAAACAAATCAAATAATCATTTGATCATTTGATTTGTTTCAAATGAGCTCATTTAGAATCCTGATTCTCATTTAGAAGGCCAGCATTCTAAATAAGCATCAGTATAAAGCTTATATCTATATTATACAGGGGGTTCCCGTACAACGCGGGGGATATGTGTTCTACATTATGCAAGACACGTATTATCAGAAGATTTTATGCAAATTTAAACTTGTCTCTGAGTTCTAGCACTGATCGCATATTGCTAGTGAGATGTGCATTAGTTTCAAAAATGATTTTATTGTGCAGAGTGTTAATTAATTTGTTTTAAAGAAGTTTTCTTTAAATAAAGGAAAAAAAACAAAACAGTATGCAGGCAACTCAATTTTAAAAAAATTATCATATACAAGTGGACTCCGTATAACACGGACTCCGAAAACGCTAATTCGTATAACACGACGGAAAAGTTGTTAAAGTTGTCTTAGAAACGAAATAAACGTCGCTCATCGTTTGGTCAATCAACGGATAAGTAACATTCTAAAAAAATTTATCCTACGCGTTATACGGGACTGTTTATAGCGTTGTATGAGTACTCGTCGCAATTTTTTCGTCGCATTATAGAGGAGCGTGTTATACGGGAATTTACTGTACTTTAAAATTTTCTAAAAAAAAAAATAATTAATATATTCTAAGAATTCTGGAAAATTTTACAAGTTCGTAAAAGTATATTCTTAAATAATAAAAATAATTTAGAACCGCTAAAAATATATTTTTAGTAGTTCGTGAGCAACTTTTGTAATTTTTCGTGATTTACTGCTACAGTGAGCTCGAAAACATCTCGTAAGTTCTCTTCATTGATCTAAAAATGAAACGAAGATTGTAAATTAATTATTCGTGATTATTTTAACTATTTTTTAATAAATTAATAATAAATCTTATTATTATGTAATTATTATTTTATTATATAATTATTAAACTGAATATTAACTGATTGATTATATTCAGTTTATGCTATACTTTTATACATTAAAAAAATAACCGATAAAATTTTCTGTGCGCCTTATTCTTAAGATAATTTTTATTCTTAACATAGATTATAAGTAAATAAATAACGTGTTAAAATTGCAAACTGAGATTTGGTTATTAATTATGACTAGAATTTTTAATTATTAAATTACTTAATTATGAAAATTTTAATTATTGAAACAAATTTCATAGCTACGCGTTATAAATATTACGCCGCTGATTCCATATGTTTCAAAAATAATAAAATTTTATATTGCTAAGAATTAATTTTAAAAAAAAAAATAAGCCTACAGTTTTTATTACTTTTTATTCAGATTAAAATTAGCAAAGAAATTTTCATTTTTAATTAAAAAATATTAAGTTTACTTTAAATACCGAGCTTCTCTAATGTTTATAAAATTAAAAAAAAAAAACTCTCAAAATTATTTCTTAAATAAAAAATTTCTGCATAATAATTATGAAATATAAATATTATTATTTCACAATGAATATTAATATAAAATAAATGCAGTGTATTAATAAAATATTTACTTACGAATTTATAAAAAAAAAAAAATTGTATATTCAACAAACACATATCTAATCGGCATTTTGAAAATTAAATAATTTGAATTAACTGAGCTGTTCATGTTCCGGTATGTTATGCTAATATTATTTTTGCCTTCTAAACACCGCGTTATAAAAATAATAGATTATGAATGCTATATTTTTAATATTTAGCTTAGGCAGGGCCGGTTCAACATACTATCGACCGGTGTGCTAGCTCAGGCCGCTGATATTTAAGAGGCGCTAAAGTTATAGATTATTAAAACTATATTTATACCTTGCATGAAGGGCTGTTTTTTCTCTGTTATTAGTGATATATAAGTAGTTTTCAACTTATAATGGCATTGATTTATGACCACTCATAATTACAACAGTGATGTCATCAGCAAATTCTATGATTGGTCAATGTAATTCATGTGTGTATGAGTCTGATGCATCAAAATTATGCTTGTCTAGTTCAAATAGTTTGTGTTTGTTACGTTTAACTACAATAATAAATATTACATTGGGCAATTCATATATTTTGGGCATTTTTGACTTCTGATTTTTTTGATTCTATGATCTCAGAATTTGAGTCCCATTATAAGTAATCTATGATTTACAACAGTCAAACCTCTTTGTTAATTAAGAATTACCTGTATATTTGTGTAATAACAAGAAAAAAAAAAGTTGATAGTACAGGTATTCTCTGACTTATGCAAATAATTGGGATCAAAGGTTTTATGTAAACTCAGATTTTATAGAATATGAAAAAAATGATTTTTTTAATATCTCTGAAGCAACAGCTACTGGAATCAGTGGACTACTGAAATTATATATATATACACACAGCAACTGTGTGTAATAGCAACAATACATACATACATACACACTATGTTATAGTGCCTTATTTTTCTCTGACTGAAAGTGAGACAATACCATATATACGATATGATATTGTGCCAATTATAGATATGATACTTAGATCAACAAACTACATACAAAATATAAATAAATCAAGTAACATGAACTTTTAAATGTTGTAAATGTTTATAATCTCTACATAATTCCTTGACTTTTAAGTAACTCAAGAAATACAGTATGACTTCATTTAACACAGGGGATATGTTCCAAAAAAATCAAGCACTAAACGAAACAGCATTAAACGAGGTCATCTTAACATGTAAATAATGGGAATAGGTGAAATGGGACAGTGAATAAAAAAATATAATTACCTTTTTTTATTTTGTAACATGTAATATTACTATTGTATTACATTTATTATAGACATTTTTATTGTTAATATCAATTTGTATTCATAAATATTCATGAAAATTAAAAATATTTGAGTAAATAATTTGTTTGTTATGAGGAAGGACCTTCCTCATTTGATACTTTTTGTTTTTTCATTAAGAATCATCTTCATATAGTTTATGAATATTTGCAATTCTTTTCTATCAGTTGATAAGAGTTAAACTTGTTAAAGAGTTAAATTAAAAATCGTTTGACTTTTCTTCCTTGTTTTGTTTGGCCAGCAACTGTCGATAGTGAGACATTGCATCCATGACATTTCGTCTTGCTCTTCTCAAAATTTGGATCATTTTGTATAAACTGATCCATAATTTCTGTAATATTGGCTAAGCTTTAACTGTAAAATAACATTTTATTTTATTTTTATTTTTAAAGGACAGGGGCTTAACTCAAAGGTACAGCCATAGTTGAAAAGGAAGTGAAAAGAGTCAAGTTATAGCAATAAGGATCTTGCTGGAGTGAGCAAGGCACTAGGGGGAAAATAGGGTGGGAAGCAACCAGCACCAGGCGGGTTCATGGCGTCCTGCATCAGCGATTATTAAGACCAATAAAAAAAAGAATACATTGGAGTAAATAAGATGTGGGAGTAAAGTTACATTGTTGCTATTTGCAGATTAATCAATATCAGAGTTGCAAAACAAAAAATGATTAACAGAAGTAGAGATGAGTCTAGTTCCAGATAATCTTCTTTCGGAGGTTTGAAGAGGCTGTAGTCACCACATTGAGGGCACCAGACGATGCTGAGAACACTAAGACACAAACACACAACACTAAGCAGAATCGGAGCACAAGAAGTAGAACGATCGAAGAGACAGCAATTGAGATTTCAGGTGGTGTGGATTAACATATAGACACAACACAAAAGAAGGCTTGAAGCTCACTAAGTTGGTTGATAGAAAACGCATCAAATGAAATTACGAGGGAAAAAGTGACACACACAGACACCACACTAAAGCAAACTTGAAGTACTAGACACTAAAATCACACAGAGTTGAAGTACAGTGGGGACGAGGAATACTAAACACTATTGTCACTCAAGGTGGTGGTTATGAAGTAAGTGGTGATCCACTTGGAGTGCAGAAGTAGAGGAGAGGAACCTTTTGAGGGCCAAGAAGAGGTCCTTGTTATCAAGGAGTTGGTTTGGTTTGCAGGGCCAGTTGTGTCCAGCGAGTAAGGTAGTTCTAATGAGGTTGTCTCTATCAGTGTTAAAGAGATCACAATTGAAAAGAAGGTGAAAAAGGTCCTGGGAGTCACAGTTACACATTTCCTCAATGTCATGGCCAAAGCTGTGAAGTGATGAATGATCATAAATATGAATTGTGACTACAGCAGACCTTCATATGTACTGCACTGAACTAGTATCAAACACATTGTAAGACGGCATAAGAGTATCGAAGCAACAAATTTGTGCAATTTCAGATTTACGTGAATATAAGTTTGAAAAACCGCACTAAAGTGAATCAATAAAAAATATGGAATTTGAAAAAACCGTGTTATATTGAAACAGTGCTAAACGGAACAGCATTAAGTGGAGTCTTTTGTGCCTATATATATAGTACAAATCAGATAATTTTTAAATAATTAGAATCAATAAAGAAAACAAAAAGATTACCCATATACAACCTAAGTTTTAATAAAAAGTATTGTTTATTGATCACAACAATACCAAGACATAGAGGATAAGAAAAACAAATATATTAAGAGCTAGCTTTAGACCAATTCAATCCATGTTTTGAAATGATCAAAAAATTAGACTTAAGTCAGAACCAAAATATGGATCAAAGGACTTAGTTTATATACATCAAAAAAATATTATGGCAATTGATAAGATACCTATGAAAAAATCTTTCTGGATCATTATGTCCAAAATTCCTGCATTGAAGAGAGCTACTAAAATTTCCCATTTTATTGTTCTATTCATATTTTTAACAATTTTGGTACCACTATGACATTCAAAAAAAAGGAAGTTTTTCAAATTAACATTGATCAAATCAAAGGTCAAACATGCTCAAAGAAAGATTCAACAGCAGACAATTTTATAATATAATTCATAAAATATGATGAAGCAAAAAACTTACTAAAAACGTAAAGCTTTTGCAATATTTTCAAAGAATGCTGAAAAGAAAGCAAGAAATATTTCTTTATAAGTGCAGTTTTTTTTAATAGTCTTTATATCAAAATATAAACATCAACACTTTGTTTAACTTTTAATAATAATATATCATATATTCCAGATACCCAAATCTTAAGTCCAGGAAATCTCACAAAATTGTTCAAATTGGATCTTACAATTCCTAAGACAGTAGGGATTGCAAGGTCTTGGCTGCTGAAGCACTATATTTCAGTGTTGCTTTGAAATAACAATAAGAATCTAATATTATGTGCCAACAACAACACAATTCATAGCTTCTCAAGAAAACTGACACAAGTCAAAATTCCATGTTATAATAATCCAAAATAAAAGTAATAACTACAAGTACTACTTGAATTACAAACATTTATATTTATGAAATTTCATTTCCAAATTACAAAGATTTTAAAAATCTTCAAGAATTTTAAATAGAGTATTCAGCGTTGCGGAGTTGGAGTCGGGAGTCGGAGGTTTTTGAGTGGAGTCGAGAGTCAGAGTCGGATTTTTAAACTGCCCATAGTCGGGAGGCGGAGTTGGAAAAAACAAACGATTCCAGACTCCTTAAGTCCCTATTTACCTAGAGCTAGTGATATATATATCATTTCTAACTATTTAAGGCTAATGATAGTAAATTATGAATAATATCAATTATCTAAATTTATGAAAAGGCCCCTATAGTGTTTTTAGTTAATTTATGAGTCTCAACTCTAAGTGATAAATTTTTGCCTTTTGGAGCCATATTTAGTCTATTTTATGGAAAGTGTTGTGGTCTAAGCCAAACTGAAACTTAGGCATAGGATTCTGATTAATGATTAAAATATAGTCCTATAGCCTAACTCATAGGCCTAGTGCACTCTTACACATCATGATAAGAAATAAAAAACAAAAAGCAAAGGGTTATTGAAGGTAGTCTAAGGTATCTGCTCTAATGCCAATGTAACATATTAGCATTAATTAATATTCATTTTAAATAAATGTAACATATTCAGTTTGATAAGAGTTCATTTTAATTTTTTAAGTGCAGTGTGTCGGCTCATTTAAACCGATGATGTGGTTTTCTGTTTGATACTAAACTCCAGCGGACCAAACAATATTATTTTTTTATTAAAATTATAATAAAGTTAGTAATAATTAAAAGATAAAAAGTTATAAAATATTTTTAAAGGTTATTTACGTAAAATTTAATAATAACGAGTGTTTATAAATTGTATTTTATTCATTTGACCATTTTACTAAAAATATTTTCGAATTTATTTTAGTTCTATTATTTTCCATGAGATGGCAGAATTTGAAGACATCTCGCGAGTTCTCTTCATCGATCCAAAAATGAAACGAAAATTATAAATTAATTATTAGCGATTATTTAAATTATTTTTATATAAATTAATAATAAAACTAAACAATAATTTTAAGAACATTATTTTTAATTTTATAAAACATTTTATATTTAACACAATATAGATAGATAGGTTATATTCTCTCGTTATTGGCTAATATAGAAACAGCATTTAAAATCCAACCAATGATAGTCGTGGATTTATAATCATAAAGTTATTTTGTTAAAAATGAAAACAGCCTAAATGATTAATAGAATGGTTGTCAAAAATTGTAGATGGTGATCATTGGAGTAGAAAAATTTCTATTTTCTTCTCAAACGATAACTTAAAATTAGAAGTGCGTACAAAATTGTCTCACAAATGACTTTCGAATACTGAATAGGCTATTTATACTAATCTAAAAAGCATTTAATCAATAAATTTTATTGATTAAAAATGTTTTCTGACTTTTGTATAAATATATATAGTTTCTTTAGATCGATTAAATGTATACATAGCCTCTAAATATATTTTCTTCTTTGAACAAAGTTGGAATCACATTATCTCTAAATATCTAACGTGGAAAAGAAGTAAAAATCTTAAATGGCTGAGTTTATGTATTTGTTTTTCTAAATAAGATTTATTATATTAGTTCTAGAATAATTTATGTGAATATTCAACTGATAAAGATCCTCAATAAAATTGATCTTAAATCTCTACTTTCAAAATATAAATCTAGACTGTTATGTCGTCCATATTTAATGGCTTAATTTTTCTAAACACCTTTACTGCTCGTTAAAATATAATTATTGAGCTTATTGTATTGAAAATTGTTATTGATATTCATTATTGTCAGTGGCGAAAAGAGAGGAGCGAATGGATGATCCACCCCGTGTACCAAGCTGAATGGTGGGCTAAGTGTGTTTTTGGAGGGGAAGAGAGGGCAAAAAATGCCGCCCGAGTAACAAAGGGACAAAAAATGCTACTGGTTATTGGATAATAATTTTCTTGTAGATTGTATATAACCACGATAGCCAAATTGCGGCTCTTTGGTACCTTAGATGTGGCTCCTTACCATGAAAGTCGATAGTTAATATGAAGCAAATACCTATTTAATTTTAAAAAATAATATATATTATGTAATTTGTCCATTTATTGTAAAAAGGAGTATACATCTATACGAAATAAATGCATGTAAAATAGATAATAAATGAAATTTTTGAAACCATTGCTACGATTCCTCGAAAAAACTGATGAGGCTCTCATTGACCCAGAAAGGTAGTATACATCTATACGAAATAAATGCATGTAAAATAGATAATAAATGAAATTTTTGAAACTATTGCTACGATTCCTCGAAAAAAACTGATGAGGCTCTCATTGACCCAGAAAGTAACAGACTAAGGCTCTCAAATATCTAGGATTCTGCTATGTGGCTCGTAGCGACACGAAGTTTGACCACCCCTCGTATATAAACTTAATAAAAATGACTTCTGACTAGAATTTAGTTCTAGGTTTCTACTAACATAGTACTTAATTTCTACTAACATAGTTCTAAGCTTCTTCCTAACATAGAATGGGTTGGGTTACTCTCACACATGTCATCACATAGGTTAAGTTGGACTGGTTCTTTGCTTTTTCTACATTTCATTTTTAATTTTGGCCCAGAACGGTTCCCTTAGTACTACCTCTATTTGAGTGGAAAGGGGCAATCAGAATTTTAGCCACCAAGCTTACCATACAAAAGAAAAAAAGAAAAGACTCGAATTTAGAAATGATTTTTTATAATGAAAAATATTGATGCGAGTTAACAAAAATTAACATTTATATATATATTTACAAATCTATGCAGTTTTTTTAAACTCCATTTTTTTATTTTTTGGGAAGAAGAAGATAAGAAGTCAATGAGGTTTTTTAAAAGCGTTAGAATCATCATACGTATTGAAAAAATCCCACAATAAAAATATATTTTTAAAATGCATTAGTAAAAGAATATTTCCGCTAAAGTAACAAAAAAAAAGTCATCGATACGTTCTTTAAGTTTAAAATTAATTAAAAGAGTTAATTTTTCCTTAATTAAAAAGAAACATACCCTTAAGTTAGTTCCTAAACTAGCTTGTGTTCCTAGCTGGTACACAAGATTTTTTTTATTTTATTTTATCTTAGGTAATTTTGATGATAAATTTAAAATGAAAAGAAAATAATTTATAATTCAGAAGAAACTAAATTTTCTCCGCGAGTATTTTATTTGGATATATATATATATATAAGATCGGAAGAGCGGTTCAGCAGGAATGCCGAGACCGATATCGTATGCCGTCTTCTGCTTGAAAAAAAAGATCTAATTATAGATTACAATGGCTGGTATTTACCGCAAAGCAAATATATTTTTAAAGAGCCCAGAGCAACTCTTATAACATATTACTAACAATTAAAGCAAATGATACGCGGGAAGCAGGGGTGTGGTCTTCTATCTCTTTATAATCCCTAGCGGCCCTGTAATTAATTCACCGCCCGCTACCGTTTAATTGGATAGTGATTGAGTATTTTAAAAAACGAGAATTTTTCTCCACATTTTCTTCTTCTTCTCGTCGTTTTTGGCTTTCGCCATATCTAGTTAAGTGATTCCCCAGACAAATGAAATTTTCATAGCAAAGTAAATACTTTATAACACCCATAAAATTATACTTGACTGCTGCCAAACGCGTTTATGACCATACTATAATAGCTGACGTCACCGGCAATTTATTTATACATTCGGTTCTTGACATTTATAATTCAAGACATCTTTCGATACAGTCGCGGCTCCTTTCTCTTTTCACAAATACATTTTTTTTACTCATTTCCCCCCTTTCTTACCTGTAATGTTCTGAACGATTTTGTTCGGTCCCATTAATTTGTTTACATCTATTTTCTGATTTACAGTTGATGAATTTTATCTGTATTTGAAACTGCTTTATATTTTTATAGGAGAAGCTGAGCGAGTGACATTCTTTTTTTATGGTTAGAAAAATCTTTTTAAAATCGTTAATGTATAAAAAATAATTCTATGAATTATATTATATGAGAAAGTATTGAAAGATAATTCATTATTCAATAGTTTTAACGTTGCCTTTTCTCATTACTCTTCTCTCTCTCTCTCTCTATTTTACAAATATACTAGCTAAAGAATTTGTTTGACGATTTTTATTTATTAAAGTTAATCCGAATAAACAGATAAAAATAGAGTAAATAAAAATCGAAGTTTTTGAAGCAAGTTTAGCAATTTTCTGTGAAAGGGGATGGAAATAAAAGAGAGAGATATTTTTTTTTTTTTTTTTTTTTCAAAGGACATAGCTAACTTTAAAAGATAAACACGATATCGGTTTTCAAAATTAAAGCTAAACATTTATTTCTTGTGTTTCCAAAGATATATATATCCATCAGAACTGACGACAGCATCGGAAGTCAGTATTAAGTCTATGGAAGACTCAATACTGACTTCCGATGCTGTCGTCAGGTTTTTATAAGTTCATTATTCGTTTATATAATGATAGCATTAACATTTTCAAAGTAGAAAAATATATGATAACTTCAAGTACATAAAATTAGCATTTTAGGAAACTTAGATAAATTTGCAGAACGACTTTCAACTGCAAAAATTAATCCGGAACATTTGATGAGTTCTCGAAGCAGACTGATAAGTTTTGAAGAAATTTATCTGATCCGATTTACTCTTTAGATCTTCCGAAGATATTTTTTTCTTTATTTACAAAGATTCATTTAAATGGAAGAGTATTTTTCGGATAAAATCGTTCATTTAATAAGAAGCATATATATTTATATAAATCTATCCACATCATTAACAAGTACTGTCATTAAATGAAAGACTCATAGACTGTAATAAACTTCGAAAATAATTCTTATGAAGATATATTTTGGTATTTCTCTTCTTCAGATTGTCTCTAGATATTAAAAAAAAATAATCAGAATCAATAAAATTGACGTTAGGCCTATTTACGTGACAAAAGATAAAGATGTTCTGTATATTAACTACAGTCTAGCGAATGTATACACGGAAATATTAATTACAGAATAAATAATAAAATAATTATAAATTATATTTCATACATCAGTTTTTTCGAATCATACTTTCTACATCAGCAGTTCTCAACCTATGGTACGCGTACCGCTAGTGGTACGAGTATAATCTGAACTTCTTAATTGTATGCGAGGCATATTTTTATTGGTGGTACACATTTATGAAAAGATTGAGAACCACTGTTTTACGTCATACGATAAAAAAGAATCTTTGATTCAAAAATAGTGTGTAGTGTTACTGATCTGAATTTTAAATTTTTATATATAAAAAATTTAATTTATAAAAATTCAAATTTATTATATAATATATAACAAATTTCATAAAATTTTAGATACTTATATACACTTTATAGTACATGTAAAAGTATAACAGTCAAATTAAAAATTTATTATTAAAATAATACAGTAATACGATGATAGCTAACATTTAAAAGTTAGTTACGTTCACTAAAAATTAAGAAATAGGAATAAATGGTGTAAATAATATTATGGGGAGGATCGAATAAGGTACACACGTTATAGGCCTATGGCTTAGGACCACACGCGTCACTAAAATAAAAATTAAATGCGTTTGAGAGACCTCTTAAGCCACGCTAAGCATAGGAATGACTGGTTTACTATCTTTGCATTCTCCAATTAGAATTTCTAAATTTCTAATGTGGCTGACTAAGCTATTTTTACGATATTTTATCAAATATCTAAATAGCTTTATTCGAAAAATCGAACGAAACACGTCGAGGAATCTAATCTCGGAAGTTATAAATTGGTATAGATCGTCACGGAACTGAATATAGGCCTCAGTTTATCTTACAATTTTTTTTTTATATTTAATTATTTAAAATGTTAATGTATTTAAAAGTTAGTGCAACTTTTAATTACATATTTTTATTAATTTTATAAAAATACACTTCGAAATATACTTATAAAATTACGAGTAATATAGATTTAATTATACTGTAGGTGTTTTCTTTTTGATTGATTGATGGATCTCTCGAAAAATTTATAAAAATTCATATAATAAACATAAGAGAACACACTATTAAGAGATCATTTATAATTATTTCTATTATTTTTAATATTATTTTGCTGTAATGTGATATTTTTTTAACAAATTAAATTTTTATCATTCTTAATTAAATCTATTTTATGAAAAAAAATTTACTGTTATTATTTAAGAACACGATAATTTGTCAAGTGTTCAAGAGCATTTTATGCTATTTTTGTGGTCTGTAGACCAAAAATTTTGACATAGAAATAAATAATGAACATCCTTAAATGCTGTATAAATTATGCCCCTTTTTACTACCATAGAAGCAATCATTTACTATAGGCCTATACGTTTTAAATAAGATTATTCGAAAGATGCTCACATTAATTCATAAAAGTGTGAAATTCAATGAAATTGAATTAACTATAATTTATATCTTTTGGATATTAAAAATTTTTGCCATAGCCTTAACTTATACAAAATGTGTTAAATTTCCCTGACTAACCAGCTGTTTGACGCTTTAGCGTCTATGAAGTGTTTCTGAAGGTCATGTGGTGTTTGCCATGGAGTTCCTTTCTACACCAGTTATTATTATTATTATTATTATTGTAATAAGACGCAATTATTTTTTACACAATTTAAACGATGAGCAGTTGGGAGGCCATCCAGTCGCCTTACTATCAAAATTGACAACTTGAGGGGCACAAGAAAAATTTTCGCTCGTAGCGCTAAAAGCTCTAGAGCTGGTACCGAGCTTAAGATTAAGTTAAGAGAGTGTGCTGTTTGTTTCCAAGTGCAATTTTACATTTCTGAAATTATTAAAACATTAATTCGTGATGCAATTTAATTACTTTTGTAATTTTTTAATTGCGACCTGTATTTTGCATGTAGGATGTTTCGTACAGTGATGAGCGTAAATAATGAATGCGAAAGTCCGTAAACGTTCGTTTAAATAAAAAATTTAGTAAGAAACTTAATTGATAAAATAATTCGCGATAAATACCGTATTCCAATTTATCGTGAAGCTTAATTCATATTTATCGTAAAATATAATAAGTTTAATCTCTTGTATAAAAAAAAATTAAAAAGTTTATTTATTAATTACTGATTTTATTTGATAGCAAATAAAAGCTTCTGTAACCTATTAATAAATAGTTTAATATAGGCCTACTCCATTATTGTATATTGAAAAATTTGTTACTTTATAAAATCATGCGATTTTTTTTTATTTATATTAATAGTTTTGTTATCGTTTATAATACTAGTAAACGAGTTCTACTCTCAGAATATACATTGAAAACAACAGTAGTATTAATTATAAAGTAGGAATGTAAAATAAGAAAAATTCAAAAACATCGTGTTGTAATAAGAATATATCCCCATCTGGTGTTAATATTTTAAATTTATGGTCAATAATTCGAATACATTAAAGCAGATAAAATAATATAAATCACTCTTCATCTTTAAATATGTTAATAATTTAAAACATAT
>AYEL01074482.1:0-22594 GCA_000484575.1 Olivierus martensii | reverse complement strand
ATTTTATATGATATAAAATAATAAGTTACTTTTAATACTATGCATTTCTGTAGCATTTAATAATAATAATAATTTCTTAATAAATAACAAAACTAATTCCATTCGTTCTTAAATATTTTTCCATATTCATATCATCTTCAGATGATAAAAATTAGGAGAAAAAAGTTGTTAAATAATCATCGTAAAATTAAATAATGTAAGCTGTTAAATCATCATAATTATAGTATTATATAACTAACTAATTAAATTTGTGCTGAATTATTTTGTCTATTGGCTTAAATATTAGTTTCATTTTTGTTACAAATTGTTTTAATCATCAAAGATATATTTGAATGTTGTAAATAATATATGAAAATTATAAATTCAATAATTTTTTGCTATAAATGTTAATATATCTAATCTATAAAAATTTGTAATTTGATGATGATGATAATAAATTCAATTTAATACATAATACCAAATATATTAGATTTTTAATTGTTCAGTTATTTAATATCATAATTTCCTATAAATATTACTTCTGATCTTTTGCTATGAGTAAAATGAATTTATATTAGAATTTTAATATTCTGCACAAAAAATTGAAGTAAAAATTTCAAAACAGTAAAGCCAATGTCAGAAATTTTTATTTGCATTCTATTTTTATACTTTACCAAACATGATTATTTGTACAAATGCATTTAATAAAATCTAGATTTAGTGTTTTATAAATCTGTAAATATTTAAGAAATTTAATAAAATTCATCTATTTACAGTATATTAATAAATTGTGTGGAAACTATATAAAATCTATCTTTGATTAAAATAAAGATATGGAAAATTACTATTTATATTTGACAAATCCACCTTGAAAATAAAAGGTAATCAACTCCATTTTAGGTTATCATCTCAGATTAAAAAATAAACTATTAATATTAAAATTAACTGTACAGAAATTTAAGAACTCAACTAACCAGTATTGATTTAGATTTCCCAAAAAAGCAAATTCCTAATATTTGCATATTTTATCATAAACATATTATTATTAGATATATGTTTCTTTTTATTTTTTAACTTGATGTTTTGAATAACTTCATATAACAAGTAAAATAGAGTTAGATAAGAACAAATTTACTATTTTGTTTGATAATTTCTAATAAAATATTTCCAGTAACTCTGAATAATTTATAAAATTTATTGATTTCTTCTATCCTAATTGTCTTATTTATCAAATTTAAAACTATTTTATTTTCAGCAAAATTATAAAATATGATTTCTATTATCAAATAGTTTTTCACTAATAATAATTTTAAATATAACTAATGTTGAAGGAAAAAATGGAACAAATTATTAAATCTGAATTTCTCAATTCACCATATTCTTAATTCCCAAAAATTAGCAAATCATACAAAATCTAAATTGTTAAATGTTGAAGTTTAGATTCTGTTAAACTTCTCTTAAAATTGAAAATTTTTAAAAACATATAATTTAATCTGTGCATTGTTATGCCACTATATCTAAAAAACAAATTTGTATAGATTTTTCTTCTCTCAAACATCAATAGTTAGAATTAATATATAATTCAGGTTTTTAAGATATTCAAATTTTGTATAATATAAAAATGTAATAAATTAACATGCTTTTTAATATACTTTAGAAGCATGTATTTTGTTCTCTCACTCACTTTATTTAGAAATTAAAGACCAATTAATACACTCATATAGTAAAACATTTAAAATGATTCCGTAAGAATGCAAAGAATGTTAGACAGTATTGAAATTTAATATTTTTATTCATATATTTTTTTATAGGCAAATTTAGTAAATTGACATTTACAGTAGCATCTGTGTATATGTAGGCAATGCACCGATATAACACATATGGTCGATGTTGGCGAAAAAAAATTACGTAAAATGTTTAAAACTGCATAGTGTCAGTGCTACGCATTGGGTCCAGCTGATCCACGCCTACAGTAGCACGCGCAGGCCACTAACCTCGTGCTGCGTATCCACGTGACCCGCCACCGAAAGTCCTTGAAGTGAAGTGACGAACCGATGTTCGTCGAACGTGCGTCATACGCTTATTATGACTATACAAGAAATACTAATGTACCAAGACAGTTTCAGACTATTATAAATTCAACATGGCCATTTTACAATAGTGGTCAAAGACTAAACTAGACAGGAAGTATTAAGTTCAATGTTCCTGCGTTGATGCATTAGTCGATTCTGGTACGTGTGGCTGGTTGCAACTCCATTTTGAGTTTTGCGGTGGTTGCGATGGATAAGTTCAAAAGGACGATGTTTACGTCAGGTAAGGCGGCCCGAAATATTCTGTAATGGAACTTGGGTGTACTTATAGTTATAAAACAACTCTTAGACGTTTAGCTGCATAGGTTTATACGCTAGATTTTGTGTAAGTGTATAGCAGGTAGGGGGATGACTCGTCGGCCAATCGGAAGGCAAATATCGTGACGTACGCCATCTTCGTCTCGCACACTGTCGCAATTACATGTTTTCCTGAATCTTTAACATTTAATCGGTTACGCATTATAAGATACAACACTGAATTATTGAGTCGGATATAGTTTTAGCATTGTTGTTTGTTACGTCATAGCATCACAGATCTTATAACCATTTTTATCCAGCATGTGGTGTTCCTCATGCATAAACATGAAGTGTTGCGGTACAAATTTGTATAGCCTATACAGCTTGAATAAACTTGATGATGATATGTAGAAGTTTCTGTGCATTCGAAAATTTAACCGACAATAGCATGTCGTAGTTTTTTAGCAGTTATATAAGAAAGCATCTAATCAATATTTAGATGTATGCAGTGATCTGCTAATGAATATTATTAGTATTAATATTCTGAATTGCTGTTTGTATAAAAATGTAATTTATTTGCTATAGAGAGAAATTTTTTCCCAAATTTAAAATAACTGATGATGATTTATAAATTATTAGAAAGCATATGTATTATATTTATATATCAGATGATTATTATTGATTTTACTAATTGTAGTGTTTATAAAAGTATGTATAGTATTATTTTTGTGAGGAAAATATAAATGTTAAAATAAATCCTAATCAGACTATTATCAATTTTAGTTGATTCATTCCTACAATTTTCATAAATTATTTGACTATCATTTTTATGAATTATTTTATACAGCATAACAATTAACAAAATTTTATATTGTTAAAATTTATATCTAGAAACCTGATATATAAATTATCAAAAATATTTGATTTAAATAACATCTAAAATTGATTAACTGCCAATTTGCAAAATTTAAAATTTGCATACATTTCAAATATTAAAAGTAATAATCTATCACTACCAATAAGTTTATGAATGTGATTCTGAAATTTTAAATATAGGCATAGAATCAAAGTTTAAACAAAATATTTTAGGTTAAAGACAAGACAACATAAATCAGTCATTTCTGTTCATATTATGGAAAACACTTATTAGAATTGTATAAATGAAGCAAAATAATGATAAATCTATATTTTTATTAATTGTTTACAGAAAAAAAAGCTTAATAACTAACTAATAATCTTCCATTTCTAAAATTTTCATTAAAAATATTTTATTAAACAATGCATATTTACGGTAATAGAACAATAAAGCACTAACAGCAGTAAATAAATAAAACAGAATTTTATTCCTATAACAAGAACGTTTTCGATATACTCTTATATATATAGATATAAGAGTATATCAAAAACGTTCTTGTTATAGGAATAAAATTCTGTTTTATTTATTTACTGCTGTTAGTACTTTTGATTTCTATTACCATTTATAACAGAAGATAAGCAGTGTTTTTAAGTTTGAATTTGAAAGATTTAATGCATATTTAACTCCAGAAATCTTTCTTAACTAACTGTTTTATCATATAACACTACAATATAAACAAAAGCACTTCATGCAGTTGTAAAAAATTCTCAAAAAATCCCCTCACCTGATGAGAGTACAATAGTACCGAAAACATTAGCGAACGAATGAAATTATAATTTTTTTAGAATTTTTTACAACTGCATGAAGTACTTTAGTTTACATTGTAGTAATTCCAGAAATTTTGCCAGATACAGTTGAATCTGATCAGTATAAAAGAAATTGAATTCAATAATTAAACTGATATCAAATTATATTTTCTAAGCTTTCTGACATCTCTGGGAAAATTTTTAAATCCCCTTAGGTGGTAGTGATAATTATTACCTGAGAGGACTTAAAATTCAACACAATGATATATAATTATTTTTGCAAAAATGATGATAATTTGAAATAAAAATAATACATCACTATGTTATGCTCAATTATTTATTTTTTATGATTTAATATAATTAAATAACTTTAAATTAAAAAAAGAAGGTAAAAAATATTTTGATATTAATTGCATTGTTTTTGAAATTTTTTAATATTAAAAAAACTTTGAATAGGACAGAAAATTACATTGCATTAACTTGTATTTTATGACAAGTTTACTATTATTTAATAAATGCAATTGAAATTTAATTTGTTATTGTTGTAAATTAATTTTTCTTGAAAAAATTTTAATGTAATTTTATTAAATATAAATTTTTCTGGTTACAAAGTAAATTAAATATCATTAATCAATTACATTCTCTTATACAATAATGGAAAGTTTCATTTTATTATATAGTTATCAAATTTAAATTTATATTGCTGAGCAGATAAATATAAGATTAATAAAAAAAATGTTTACCATGTGCTTCATATTTATATATATTTATAATTTTGAAATTTATCATCTTTAACATGAAAATAATATATAGTTTTCTGTGATTTATGAACTGACTAATTCTTGTTTTTGTAATGATATAATCTAGTCTTTTTGATTATCATGTCAACTAAATTGTTGTTGACCATAGTTCTCAGTTAAGATGATTCATCAGTTCTGTCAAATACAAGTACCATAGTTTAAAATTAATACATAAAGCTAAAAATATCAGACCTTTAAATTAGAATTTGAGTAAAAACCAATTTTTCTTTATTGAATAAATGAAATGCAGCATATTATTAATAGAGGATTCTGATGACCAGATTATTTAAAAGCATATCCATCAAAAAATTGAAGGCTGTGAAATAACTCATCTGAAATTTTTATATTTATCCATAAAATTTTTGTTAGATTTATAAAACAAATTCTTATTAAATGTTTAATGCTGAAAGATTGAATATTTTCATATGAAAGTTGGAAAATATCATTTTATATGACTAAATTTTCTTTAAAAAACAAAAATTTTAACTAGGTCAAGAATAAGAACAGAATAAAGATTGTCTAAAAAGCTCAAAATTTAATTTACATGAGTTTAATATATAAAATATGAATAATAGCAATATAGTATAGTGAATTTTTCAGGAATTTACTGAAGTTTTGCAATAGAATGTTTGCTGAAAGATACTTTTTATTGATTAAGTTCTGTAGTAACTTTAGGTAAATTGTAATAAAAAAAATTAACAATTTTATAGTTTAAATATGTTACTATAGATAAAAAGCTATTTTTCAATATCTATTATAAAATCATTTTTATTTTTTCCAATTTTAAAATCCTACTGTGGTTTATATTCAAGAGCGGCATAAATTCGAAGTAATACGATAATTAGAAGTAATTCCAGAAGTTTCTATAAATTTAATTAACGGTAATAGAACAATAAAGCACTAACAGCAGTAAATAAATAAAACAGAACTTTATTCCTATAACAAGAACGTTTTCGATATACTCTTATATCAACTTCAGTTGTACCTTATTTTATACCTAGTTATACCTAATTTAATTAACATACTCCACTGGGATTAAAGTGTTTTGGCAGGGCGTTAAAAGATGTCACTGGGCCCAGGAAAAAAATTTACATGGGAAAATAATTTTAAAGTTATAAAGTTAGGGCAATTTATTATCCCGCTCCAGACTCTAAACTTCAGCATCTTCCTTCTACAATTAATTAGCGCGTAAAAAAAACAAATTGAGGGATGATGTCGGATACCTTTAAATCCTGGGCCTGGAGAACTTTACCCCATCATCCCCCCTTTTTTGTTGGCCTACTTTCACTGCTCATTTGAAAATATATCTGCCTTGAGGCACATGTCTAACTGCCATGACCACCACTTAATCTTTCTTGACGTCATTAAACATTCCATCCATTGGCAAACAATTGTACAGTTTAGAAACAGAAAATTCAGTTGTTTTTCTTACTAAAAAATGTGATGTCAATACATGGTGGATCTAAAGTCGTTCATATACATTACTATAGGTATAATTGCAATTATTATAAAGCCCAAAGTAGTACCAAACGAAAGAGATGATTATCTCTTTCGTTTGATGCTACTTTTGCTAGTACATGTCAGTAGGATGGATTATTATAGATTGATTCTTTCAAAAAACCTTATCAGTAGGTCAACCTACTGATAAGGTCGAAAACGCATTCTCTGTAATAAAGTATTTATCCTGTTTAGAGCTGTTTTTTGTGTGCATTTTTGTGAGTATAACAGGATGGCTTTAAAGTTCTTGATTGATTCTTTTTTGAAATTTCACTTATTTATAACAATTCACCCTACCGACACATAATTTAATGCATGGTCATTGATTCCATTGTGTTAAAGAATCGTATGAAAAGATAAGCATATTTTGAAAAAGTACCAAATTTCAACTTTGATTCTTTTATGAAATTTCACCTGAGTTGAAAGTCAGTACTGTTTTCGAAATATGCATACCTTTTCACACAAATCTTTAACACAATGGAATCGATGACCGTGCATTAAATTAAATGTTGGTAGGGATGGATTGTTAACTCTAATAAATAGTCACTATTATAGCAATTTACTCGAATATATCACTGATTTGACTCCTGTTCTTTTTGTGATTGTTGAATTATAGATTGACTTCTTTGTTTGGTACTACTATTACCGGACTGCACAAAATTAAAATTATACCATCTCGAGACTCGAAATCATCTTGCACTGAAATTATCTTGTATATTTTTCATGGCTATTACTCTTCTTTTGATGTTTTATTACTATCCTTTAGTCTAACCAATGACCAATCTACACATGCTAATTTGTTATTCAGAGAAATGATCGTTGGCATATAGAGTCCATTGTGAATGTTTTCAGCAATAGAATTTCCTAATTTTGACACGTGACTATAGATTGGCAAACATCTTGACCAACTGAAAAGTCTCATAGAAAAAATTTAAGGATGAACATATTTTGGTATTTCGATTACAGGCCTGAGCTGTCAACTAAAATGGATGAATGAGGAGACAACTAATCAGACTGATTGACGATCAATCAACTACTCATTCACCTCCACTAAATTTCCCTAAAATCATTTGATAAAACTATCCAGTGGTAAATAGCAGGTTAAAAAGGGAATATTCTGTTTTATTTTCATGTGCCAGAAACAGCGTGACATCACAAACATCACTGACAAAAAATACACACATTAAAATGGAAAATGTTTGTAAAATTTATTGAGTTTTGTGTTATGTCAATTACTATATATCCTCCTTATCTACTAATTAATGCATAATTATCATCTGAAAGATAAGATCTAACTGAACCTATCAGAAAACCCACATCTCAGGCAAACATATCGCACCATCTATTGAATAAGTTATAAAATTATGCGATATTTGAACTTTTTAATTTTTTTTAGAACAGATATTTTAAAAAAATATTTAATAGTTACAAACTCTAAGTTCAGCTCATAGAAATTCAAATCAAAAGGATTTATAAAGTTTCATTGTATAGTCTTCGAGCTATTTCAGTCTAAAGTTGTAAATGACACTAATGAGGATAAACAAATTATTATATAGATTAACAATTGAACATTTATACTGAACATTTGGTTATAGTGAATACATTTTGTTTGTTGTGATCATTATTGTATTTATTTGTATTTTGATGTATGCTAAAAATTTTATTTATAATAAACTGTCATTTCTGTTTTAGTCTATGCAAAAGTGAAGACTTCAAGAAATAAAGTCATTCTAATATCATAATTTTTGAAAAAAAATTCATACATTATATGTAATTGCTACACTAGTGAATCACTATAAATTAGAAAGAAAAAATTTTCAGTTTTATTTTTTAATGATGTTATCATGAATCATAACCCTGTGGTGCACAAGATGCTAAAATTATTTAAAATTGCAATAAAATGAATGAGTTTTATTAAATTTATTAATTTGTATGTTAAAATAAGCATATAAAATTTTAAATAAGTGTTATTTTGTCATTAGTTACAAATAATTTTCTTTTAAAATCTAAAATAAATACAGATAGTTCTACACACTGTAAAATAAGTAAAAGGATGTAAGAAAAATTTTCACAAAATGTAAAAAAAAAGGATTTTTTATTCATGAAAAATTTCATGAAGAACATAAAGGGATGAATATAAAAATAAATGACAATTGAAAATAATTTACAGCAATAGTAAATAATTTATATCACATGACAACTTGGCACTCTGACAATGGAAAGTTATTTATAAAAGTAAATAAATTTATATCACATCACAACTTGGCGCTGTGAATAAATATGTAAAAAAAAGTAGGACGACACTTACAAATAGTAAAGGAAAAATAAAAGATAATATGAGGTTTTCTTTCCATTAGCGTGTATTACCTCAAAGACTCGATTTGGCATAGAAAGAAAAAAAGCTTGAATTTCAGTTTGGCAAATATTGGCCCAGACCGTGTCAAGAGTTTCCCGGAGTTCGTGTATAGAATCATATTGTCTGCTCTGTCATAAACACGTTTAACCAAAATTGCCCAGATGTTCAGGTCGGGGCTACTTGATGGCCATGGTAAAACCCGGGCATTGTTGTTTGCAAACCAGGGTTTTCACACCTCTAGCCGTATGGATGCAAGCTCCATCTTGCTAAAAAATCCAGTCTTCTCCACCTAGATCAGAGACATAAGGAAGAAGTGCTGATTGAAGTAAATGAATGTAATCTGTATGTTTTAGTCGGCCATGTAGAAAGGCAAATGTTCTTCCCCTATCCAACAGCAAGCCACACCATCAAACTTCCTCTTCCTTGCTGTCGAGTTGAGTAATGTTGCTCCTGATTTCCTAGACAATGCCAATAATATTCAGAGCCATCAGACCGTCTAAATTAAATAAAAAAGATTAAATTTTTTGTAAAAAATTTTTATAATCAAGTTTTTATGAATTAAATTTGTTTTTATATTCTTTTTATTAATTTATTTAAAGATGTAGGAATATAAAAACAATTTGCTTTGATACAACAGAATTAATAAATATAAGATTTTTTTTAATTTAAAATTCAAATCTTGCACAAAAAATCTAAGTATACATTTATTGTCATATAATAAAATATAGCAAAAAATACATTATTTGATTTATTGAACAATATTTTATAATTTATTTTAAATTACATGAAAATATACTAAATATCAGGAAGTGATACAATATTTACAAAGCAAATATCTTTTATTTGATTTTGTTCTATATAGAATTCTATAAATTTTTTCCCATGTATCTTTAAAAATTTTTTTGCTTTGTATATATAAATATTTATAGAATTATATTTGAAAGCTTTTGGTAAAAAGTATTTGATATATAAAATTAATAATTTTAATTAAAAATTCTATATTTACTGTATTACACTCATTTCTTTTAGGCTCAGCCTGTATGAAATTAACTGCAAGGTGTAGGCTAAGATGAGTGTAGTCCCTAATGTAGTCAAGAAGCGGAGGAAGTCAGAAAGCAAACCACAGTCTCAACTGTAAGTTAAATTGAATAGGAATTTTTCTTTCTGAAATTCATATACAAATTTGAAGTTACAAGATAAAAATCTTGGTTCATAATTTATTTACATATGCAATAGTTTATATAGAAATTCGAGTATTTTATAAATAAGATTAATAAGAAAAAATTGAAGATTTAAAGCAGTTTTTAAGTACAGAATATATTTATAATTCTTAAAATTGATAATGAAATTACTGTAATTAATATAAACAGATTGAACCTCGATTTTCTGAACACTAATGATTCAGCACCTCCTTTAATCCAGACAAAATTATCAGAGCTTAAAATACCTGTTACATCCCAACTAATTGATGTGACAGCAGAGCAAACTTGATTTATTAAAAAAAAATTAAGTAATTTTGTCTTAATTATAAACTTACAAAAGATATGAAATAAGATATTAAATATTGATGATGTATCTTAAATGCATCTAAAAACATTATAAATGTACTTTGCACTCAAAAATACATTTATAAAGTTTGTAATCAAAAGTAGAATAAAATTAAAAAATCCAAATTTTGCAGTAATATGTATTTCACTGTATATACAATAAAATGATTCCTTATTCTTACCATATTTGTTTTTAATGTAGTGTTGAACATAGAAATATGTATATACAATAAAATGATTCCTTATTCTTACCATATTTGTTTTTATTGTAGTGTTGAACATAGAAGTCATCTTATATTTGATCATGAATTATATCATACAAATTCTTATTTGAATGCACAATTTTATAAACTAACAAAGGGAGGACAAAGTTGACCCCCCACCGATTTTGATCCACTTGCATATGGTGAAAATACATCAAAAATGAGTGAATACGTATCCGAGCTTTTCATTGAATATGGCCTTCTAATAGTATTTTTTAACACTTGAAAAATCGAACTTTTGATAATTCAGCTTAAAAGCGATGGATAGATAACAGATCACCAGGTGCACAGATGGCGCACTCGATAAATACGTGGCTCGTAATCTGAAGGTAGTGGGTTCGAATCCGGGTTGATGTGCATTTTTTTTTTTTATGCATCGAAAAATTATTTTTTATTTTTCATTTTATTATTTTTATGTACTGTACGTTTTAATTTATTTTAATTATTATTAATTTTATATATATTGGTTATCACATAATTCGTATGCATTAATATATTTATTTACAAAACAAAATACTCTATTACTCTACGGGGATCGTCCGACGAGATAGGGAACGAAGACATAAAAGAATAATGGAAGAATAACGTAATTTTTTTTATTCACTCTCTCCCAGGTTTGATCTCCGGGTCAGATAGCTCTCTCTCTAGCGCATTATGTTAATATTGTGTTTTATTTCCTATTTTTTTAAATAAATATATGTTATTTGTTTTGAATAAGTATCGAAATCTCTCCTATCCTGGATCCTTGCGTCACTTACTCGCGATCCTATTCGAAAGTATGCTATAATTTATCGATATACGTGTTTTTACTCGGACATACGTTGTGGGGACCCTACATAAATATATTAATGCATACGAATTATGTGATAACCAATATATATAAAATTAATAATAATTAAAATAAATTAAAACGTACAGTACATAAAAATAATAAAATGAAAAATAAAAAATAATTTTTCGATGCAAAAAAAAAAAATGCACATCAACCCAGATTCGAACCCACTACCTTCAGATTACGAGCCACGTATTTATCGAGTGCACCATCTGTGCACCTGGTAATCCTTCATCTATCCATCGCTTTTAAGCTGAATTATCAAAAGTTCGATTTTTCAAGTGTTAAAAAATACTATTAGAAGGCCATATTCAATGAAAAGCTCGGATACGTATTCACTCATTTTTGATGTATTTTCACCATATGCAAGTGGATCAAAATCGGTGGGGGTCGGCTGTGTCCTCCCCTTGTAAGTATTTACTATATTTAGCAAACTATTCTCTTGTATAATTTTCCTCTCAAGATTTTGAAAATAAAATTAAGAAAATTTGTGTTATTTTCTAGACCTGATTTTTTTATTATAGTATATATCTGCTAGCAATTATTAGAGAAATTTTAAATCTACAAAGAAGCATTATTGAAATAGTGGCTTAAAAATAGAAAACTAAGATCAAAACCAATACAAATAAAATTTTATGGTAATAGTTGGAATGGAAATGCAGCCAGTCAACATCAATCAGCCAGAAGTGCAGATCATTATCCTGGCTCGTAATTCATAAATTTATTGTATTTTATTTATTTTTATAGGTAGTGCTGCTGTTGCCTATACTAAAAGTAATAAAAAAATAATTACCTGTTATATAAGCAATAACAGTTAAATAAGTAAATAAAACAGCACTAAAAAGCAAGTATAAGTTTTTAATTGGTATAATGTTTTCGGGCAATAACTGCCCCTCTTCAGTACCATACAATAAGCATAAAGTTTAAACGGAACATTCCAGAATAGTTAAACGTTATTTGGATAGAACATTTAAGTTCTAGACACTGTAATTTATTTAAAAAAGAAATAGTTTTTATAAATATCAAATATAATATTTTAACATACCGTATGTCATAAACTGAAATTATTAAATAGAAAATATAACATATAATTCTATACAGAACTTAGTCATGCTAGAAATGTAAACAAAATGGCAGCCTTTCAGTAGAAAATATTGCGGTGTAAATTACGTTTATCTTAGAATTCAAATGTGTGTCATTTTTCTTTTCCTTTATTTGAACTGATAAGATATTTTTATAAATATCTTATTAAAAATTCACATAATCTTCCTTTTTCATATTGCAAGGTATCAAAAATAGAGCAAAAAAGAAAGGAATTAAGGGAAATGGATAATACATACACAAATAAATATAAACACAAAATCATTCTTAAACATGTGCAGATTTTTTTATTTTTAGATATAAGGAATAATGTCTATAACTATACCCTTTTCAAAGATGACCTGCCTTATATGGTAAAGAGCTTATGGATTGAAGTTTTTCTTTCCATTGACCTTTTTTTTTTTCTTTCCTTGACCTGACTTGACCTTTTTTTTTGTTTCCATTAACAGAAAGAAAGAATTTCTGTTAATGGTTTCTTTTAACAGAAACCAGAAATAGCCGGTTTCTGTTTCGTTCATCCAATAGCAGTTTACATTTTATCATTGCTAACAATTTGAAATGTTTATTATCTTTTAAAAAATTGTTGAATTAATACTTCATATTTCATAGTTGTGCTATTAAATATTAAACTAAATCTCTAATCGCTTAAAATTAAATAAATACAACAAATGATGTCACCGTCCTTTAGTATTTAGCAGTAATGGTGTAGTTGTTTGTAAGCAAGGAGAAACATTGCGCAGTCAAGCTAGAAATATTATTTTAAACGTATATAAGTATTTTGGAAAGCAGAAATCTATTCGAAGTGACATTTTAACGAAACTTCACTAGCTACTGGTGTTTCTGTATCAACAATTAAAAGAATTGTAACTGAAGAAAATTTAAAAAAAAAATAAATTTTCAAATTATAATTAATTTTAGCATTTATAAAGTAAAAATTGAAATATTTTAATCTGATAACTATGTTTTAATTCAAATATCAAGTCGAAAATGGTAATAAATTCTCTACTGCGATCTGTTTTACATTGTATCACTTATCGTTAATCCTAACTGAAAAGACTCGTCGATCATTGAATTTGGCCTTGAAAGTTCTTCTTTCTTTGAAAAGGATATAGTAGTATAATTTTAGACAGTCTGTGTTGTAATAATTCAATTATAATGAGTCTCCCACTTCAATAATCAAATTTTATTATATATGTTTAAGTTAATAGCGATCTGTTGTGCTTTAAAAATGTGAGGGGGATACAATTATCAATGACTTATTAAGTGGCCTCTATTGGTCTAACAAAACTGCTCATGTGGAGATGCTCTTGTACCAAGTATACCAGAAAATTGAAGTTGAACCTATAAATAATTCTGATTACATAATGATAAAACTGAAATTCATAATAATAACTTGATAATTTTTACTATATTTTGCAAACGACAGAAAAGAAATAATAATTTAATGAAAAATTATTTCTTTGATTTAATTGTACAAATATGAAGTAAGATATTATAATTAAAAAATGATATAAAATTAATAACGAAAGTGAAATTTATTTGACTGAATTGGTATATTTCTATTTTTATGATTCTTTAATAATTCAGATGACTTTTAAGTCTATTTTCCATTCAATAAATGATTTATTGAATGCAAAGTAAAATACAAAATAAAACAAATCAAAATAAAATACAAAATTGTTAAATAACTGTGTTTAATGCTTTTTATCATGAGTTATTTAACACTACTGAATGTTTTGTAAATATTTAAAATGTAATAATTTAGTATGTCCAGTTTTTTCTGTCATAAATGTTTATGCACAGAAAATGCTTACAAAGATAATAAATTTGATAACTAATAACAATGTATGTCTTTGCTTAATATTCCAAAGCATCAAAAATAACAAAAATCTTCAGCACTGCACAGCAGTTACTTTAAAACAAATATGTATTTAAACTTTAAGTAATATTTTTAATTAAAAAAATATTTTTAATTTAATTAATTAAGTTACAAATGATAAAACAGAACAGATACAAATACATGTTACATAATTAATATATTCCAGTTCATAATATTTCGAATTTCAAAATACAAACATTTTCTTTTTTCTTATCTCACTATAATCTCAATACATAAAACATACAGGCTAAAAATAATATATTAAGTTAGTCTAAAAACTAAAACTTCAAATAATATTTATTAAATGATTTTGTTTCCAAGTTTTAATCTATAGGAAATTAATATGTTATTTTTAGCATGTATGTTTTATGCATTGAGATTGTTTTATGTATCCAGATTATAATGAGACTACAAAAAAGAAAATGTTTGTATTTTGAAATTTGAAATCTTATGTTCTGGAACATAGTAATTATGTAACTTGTATTTGTATCCATTCTATGTTTTACTGGTTTGTAGCTGTTGATGGTTTTTAACAAAAAACAAAGTTTAAATACATATTTGCTTTAAAGTAACTGCTATCTAATGCAGAAATTTTTGTTATTTTTTGTAATAAATTTGATTTTGAAGAATTAAATTTAATTTATGAATTAAAATTAATATGAAAAATTTCATCTAAAACAAGATTATTTAAATTAATTACTGCAGATTCTTAATGAGTTCATTAATCAAAAAGTATTTGTTAGTAAAACCAACTTAATTATTTTTATATTAATATTTTACATAATATAATAAATCATAAAAAGATTTAAATTTGAACTAAATATAGTATTAAAAACATGGATAAAGAATTTTTATCATAAAAGTTCAAAATTACAGTTCTCTTTGGTAAAAAAAATTGAATTCTATGCAGATATTATTAATAGCAATTCATATAAATGTTTATTGTTCTCTTTCTGATTGTAAATAAATAAAATAAATAAAATGCTCACAGCTATTATGTAATAAATGTTGGATAACTTTTATCTCAGACTATTGTAAACATGAGATGATATTGACTATAAATGAAATCTTTTGTTTGGATAGAGAATATTTGAATAATAAAGATAAGCATCTTGTAATTGATATTTAAATAATGAAATGATCATTGAATTCTGTCTTAAGTTGCAAAAATGTTTTTGTTACTCTTTTGAAAAATTAACAGTTTGTTTTAATTCTTACAATGAAAATTAATTATATTTTGATTTACTTTTTCTATTTTAAGATTCTAAAGGAAATTTAAAATTCTAAAAGAACCTAATCCTATATAACTTAAAATTCTTTTAGAATCTTAAGTTTTGAATGTAGGATTAGGTTAATTTTTTGATAGTTAAAGTCATGAAAGTCTCTTTGAATAAGTCATTATTTATCATTTTTAAAAGAGAAATTGTTTGAAAGAAAAATACGGATTTTTTTTTTTTTTTTAATAATTATCATCAAAATATAAAGTAAAAATTTTTAAAGACATTAAAGAACCAAGTGGAAAATTTTAATGTGTATTTCACAAGAGGCAAAATTTACCAGCATAAAATAAAAATTTTATATTAACAATTTATTCACTTTCTTCTTGAAAGATTTAAAGTGTTCTTTTACTTTTATTCATTCAAATTATATTCATTCTCAGATCGTGCCTTATCAAATCAATTATTTGTATATTATTAATAGTAAAATGAGTGTCTATCAATATTTAAAATATTTTATTCTATTAATTTTTATGTATGACTTTTCAGATTTACTTAGTATTCTCCCTGAATGGAAAGTGGCGTCATCTGTTAACAAAAAAAAAAAAATCAGTGGGACATAGTTCTCCTCTCATATTTCAGAGTTCAATCCTTTTTTTTAAATAAAGTATAACTCTAAAACGAAACAACGTATCTTAATGCGGTAAAAAGCGTTTTATAGCATTCATAAATCTGCTCATGTCAATTAGCGTGCGTAAATAAACTTCAAAGTACATAAACTTTTTAACTCGCACGTACGCTCTTACCCTGTTTCAGGTTAAATGCAGAGTAGCTGATATTGTGTACGATTTTGTCGCAAATTAAAAATTTTCCAAGGATGAATTATACGTTAACGACCCTGCCAAATATTTATACGATCCGTTAAAATACCTTCGTTTAAAGTCAAACTTTGCTAAAACCGCTCTGCTCTTACCCCTCTTCCCCTTAATCGAAAAATTAAAATAGCTATGTTAATCTTCAGATTCTATGATTCAGTTTGGTAAAGAAAGTTTAAAATTAAAATATAATTAGAACCTTTAAAATAAACTAATTTTAAGAAAAATGTTAATTTTACACAAATTTTATTGTGAATTCATGTTGTTGACAAAGCGTAAAACCATCTGTTTAGTCGTGACATTTAATTTAAATTCAAATTTACATTTGCCAACGTTAGATTTTAATTAGGTCAAAATAATAATAATTTATTAGATGATAATTTTTACTAATGACATTTTTGTAAGAATGATAAAAGGAATGCGATAATATCAAAGTCGACAATTTCATGACAAAGATGATAGTCGTAATATACTGAAGATAAAGTGTTTTCAAAGCAAAATCAAGGAACTATATATTTTTATATGTTCTATATTAAATTCGCAATATTGACAAAATGTACAAACCATCTGTGTAGTTGTGACATTTAATCTAAATTCAAATAAATTTTTGTCACCTTTAGATTTTATTAGGTCAAATTATTAATAATTTTATTATTTTATTAACAACATTTTTTAAGAACAATAAAATAATGTAATAATATCAAACACGATAAGTACATGATACGATGATAATCGTTCAATGCTGATTTCAAAGAATTTTTAAAGCAAAATAAAGCAACAATATATAAATTACTTTATGTTCTACTGTATACTAAATTAAAAACTGACCCACAAAATTCATAAAAAGTTTTACTAATCGCACTATAATAATATTAAAAGATGAATCCGAACGCAATATGAACACTTCTAAATTCTAAAAGTTATAATTTATTACAAATATCAACAGAATTTACTATTATAAATAGATGATAAATCACAATGATTTAGCATCCACTTATAATAAAAGGGTTCTGTATTTAATCATCTTATAATAAAGATTTTTATTTTATACTTTAAGTACTTATGGAATATTTATTTCGTTTTAGATTTTTTTTTTTCATAATATAAAACATTTTCTAATTTACTGTATTTTCATATAATTATCTTAAATATTTCCTAAAAGGCTACTTGGAATGATAAGAGAATCAAGATGGGCAACTCTTTGATTCTAAGATCAGTCCAGAATTCCAACTAATTAAAATCCAATAAAATTTACTGTCCGATAAGAAGTTGTTATAAATTTAATCTTTTAAATGCTATTTTGATGAATATTCAATAATCTAACACAGAAAATTAATCTTCATCAAATTTTAAAAATGACATTTTGACAAATAGAAACGGCTTTTACAGGTGGAAAACAGATGTCAAATAGAATAAAAGGGCGCTCAGTTCCACGTCTCATCATTCCGCTTTGAAAAGGAGAAAAGTTCCAGAATGAAGTTCTCTCTGCTTATGCTGATCGCTTTGGTAGCCTGTGGTGAGTTTTTATCAGTTTTATTTAATTTATTATGTATTTCGGATTTATGTTGATATTTCCCTCCTGGTTTCAGTGACTGGTAATATTGCAGGAATTAATAAAGATATGTTGTCCAAAAGAATGGAAATGAACGAAAAGGTAAATATGTTCTAATCGAAACTACTTTGGCCACTTAGTACAACTGAGAAATAATACGAACTTTTAAATTCATATTTTTATTTCTTAATTGAATTAATATTTGTAAAATCTATATCTATCGGCCTTTTGAAGTGATTTTATAAAATGTAATTTATGTTTGAAAGAAAATTATATTTTACAGATGAAACTTTCACTTGGAAAACGAGAAGACAACCAAGATTTGGAAACCAAAGAAATAACAGCTGTAAGCAGAATTTTTATTATTAGAATTGAATTGTGTCCATTTACATATCGATAAAAAAGGAGGGATGTATTTGTGATGATATCAATCAATTTATTAAAAATAATTCTTATCATTTTTACAATTCATAGGTTAAGAGTGAAGATAATAAAGAAGACGCTGTAGATGATAGATTTCTGCATTCGGGTTGCGGTTTTTATACATTTGATTATTACGATATCTGCGATTATTACAACGACAATTATAAATATTTCTGTAACTGTAGATCTTATCCAGGTAGGCCTAATATTATGTTGGCTGGTCGTGAAGCCCGAGCCGTTAACATGCCGGATCTTTGCGAGATTTTAGAACACTATTGTTGCAATCAGCCGACTTGTGTACTTTATGGTCGAAAGTTGGAAGCTGATTCTAATCTGAATCTAAACACGAATTAATAAAATAAATTGAAATATAACAATTTCTGTAATTCAGAGTTCTCACGATGAATAAGATTTTGAAACGTAATGGATAGAACCTTGTAAAAATAAACAAATAAATATATGTATTATTCATTTTAAATGATTTACATATGTTAACCGTTTGAATAAAATAAGTGGTTTTGATGATTATTTTCTGTTTTAATTAGATTTAATTTCTTTACTTATTAGTTTATATATTTTTGTCAATAATGACGCTACTTTATATTCTATTACAGTGGTTCTCAATCACTGTGCAGCGACACACCTGTCGGCAAACGTTTGATGATATGCCGCGAAAAATTAAGAATAAATTGTATACGTGTATAAGCAGTGGCGCCGAGACGGGGAAGTGGGGTGAAATTCCTCGGGTCCGTAGAAGATTGAGGGCCCCGGGCCACTTTTTAACAATAAGAATTTTTTTCTACTTTTTAAAATAAAATAATTGCGCATTATAAGATATATAGAATTTGAAACGGTATTATAAAAATATAAGGTAAGGAAAAATCTTTGTATTCTAAACAGTTAAAATAAAAATTATACCTGAACTAAGCAAGTAGTTTACTTTATTACAATAACAGTTTTTTTTCTATGTATAACCTATGCTATAAATGTGTCGAGAAAATATGATATTTTCTTTACACAAACTAAGCAAGTAGTTTACTTTATTACAATAACAGTTTTTTTTCTATGTATAACCTATGAGTCGAGAAAAATGTGTCGAGAAAATATGATATTTTCTTTACATTGTAATTTATTTAAAAAAGAAATAGTTTTTATAAATATCAAATATAATATTTTAACATACCGTATGTCATAAACTGAAATTATTAAATAGAAAATATAACATATAATTCTATACAGAACTTAGTCATGCTAGAAATGTAAACAAAATGGCAGCCTTTCAGTAGAAAATATTGCGGTGTAAATTACGTTTATCTTAGAATTCAAATGTGTGTCATTTTTCTTTTCCTTTATTTGAACTGATAAGATATTTTTATAAATATCTTATTAAAAATTCACATAATCTTCCTTTTTCATATTGCAAGGTATCAAAAATAGAGCAAAAAAGAAAGGAATTAAGGGAAATGGATAATACATACACAAATAAATATAAACACAAAATCATTCTTAAACATGTGCAGATTTTTTTATTTTTAGATATAAGGAATAATGTCTATAACTATACCCTTTTCAAAGATGACCTGCCTTATATGGTAAAGAGCTTATGGATTGAAGTTTTTCTTTCCATTGACCTTTTTTTTTTTCTTTCCTTGACCTGACTTGACCTTTTTTTTTGTTTCCATTAACAGAAAGAAAGAATTTCTGTTAATGGTTTCTTTTAACAGAAACCAGAAATAGCCGGTTTCTGTTTCGTTCATCCAATAGCAGTTTACATTTTATCATTGCAATGTTTATTATTTTTTAAAAAATTGTCGAATTAATACTTCATATTTCATGGTTGTTATATTAAACTAAATCTCTAATCGCTTAAAATTAAATAAATACAATGAATGATATCAACGTCCTTTAGTATTTAGCAGTAATGGCGGATAGTATAGTTGTTTGTAAGTGAGGAGAAACATTACACTGTCAAGCTAGAAACATTATTTTAAACGTATATAAGTATCTATAAATACAACAAATGATGTCACCGTCCTTTAGTATTTAGCAGTAATGGTGTAGTTGTTTGTAAGCAGTTTTATTGCTTCATTTCCGGCCCTTTCCATAGGCTTTCTACTCGGACCGGAAATTACTAATAGCATATCATCCGCATATGCCTGCAGCTGTACTCTGTCCGGCATGATGAGCTTCAGAGCCGTGTCGGCTAGGACATTCCACAACAGAGGCCCAATGCAGGACCCCTGTGGGCAGCCACGCTGAAGTCTCCTAACATACAGAGTCGTCGGAGTGGAAAACTCGACGGTCCGCTCGTCGAGGAAGCTTCTCACCAACTTGAACAGGGAGGAAGGCAGCTCCGCCTTCCTTAGTTCATCCATCACAGCCGGCCACCAGACATAGTCGAAGGCACCAACAACGTCCATAGAGACGATGGATGTGTGCAGTCCGAGTCGCCTGTTGTCCCGGATCAGGCGGACGACGCGGTGCAGGGCTAGAGTTGTCGATTTTTTAGGTCTGAAACCAAACTGCAACGGATGAAGGTTCCCCTGTCGTCAAAGGTGGAAGAAGACTCTGTCTGATAGGAGCCTATCAAGTACCTTACCCATCACCGGGAGGAGGCTGATTGGTCAGTAAGATCAGGGCAAGTCCTTTGGTTTCCCGCACTTGTGAATAAGCACAAGTCGGGCCCGCTTCCACTGAATGTGCAATCTCCCTAAAATCTTTTCCAGTCTCTTTGTATGCTAGTGGTTGGCCCTTTTGAAAATTGCTTAAAAGAATTCCTCTTGGCATTCTGACAATAAAGCCTAATCATTAATTAATAGCAAGAAAGTACTCTTGTCTCAACAAGTGCTGCTATGACTACTGTGTAAAATATGCAAATTACTTACGTGTTACATTCAATACCTACTCATAACAATTAATGTCCTCCTACTTTTTTACATATTTATTCACAGTGCCAAGTTGTGATGTGATATAAATTATTTACTATTTCTGTAAATTATTTTCCATTGTCATTTATTTTTATATTCGTCCCTTTATTAAACGAATCTATACAACTATACTTCCACTTGTTATCATAAGTCCGTTATAGCACAAATTCACAGTGGAAAAACTTATTAGTAAACCAGAGAAGCACTTTCAGCTTTATTAAGCTATATTCAACTCATTAGAATAACATATTAGAACATAAGAATTAGAACTCGTTTTTGAACATAAGAATTATAGAATCAAATTAAACGTTAGAACGTGAATACATATTACGCGGATATATAAGATTATGCTTATATAATAAAATAAAATGTAAAAAAGTTACAAATAAATGTTATAAATAATTTACATAAATTCTAAAGAAATTACAATTAGAAGAAAGTTAAAATTAAAAATTAAATTGTAGTGGACATAGTTCTTTATAATTTATAGAAACCATTGTGCTGGAACTTTCGTTGGTTAATCATCATTTATGACATGTGTCTTCTTCTTAAATTCTGCTATGATTATAGCTTCCAACGTCTTTATGTCTTCAGTCTTGTTATATTTCCTGATCACCCGGGCTTGATCCCACTGGATATTTATGTTAAATTCAAAGAAATGTTTAGCTAAGGCGGTAGAAAAATTGGCGTTACTTATGTCCCTTTTGTGCTCACTTAGGCGAATGGCAAGTGACCTTGTCGTACTGCCAATATAGATTTCATTTCTGTTAATATCATTATTATATATTGGGATAATGTAAACACCCGCTCGTTGTGTTGATGGTAGAGGTGGCTTTATATTCTTTAATGTATGAAAAGTTGTGTTAAGCCTTGTAAAAGGTAGAAATTTGTCATGCTTCTTTAAGATGTTATATACTTCCCAATTGGGGGTCCCATGGCAGGTGTAGTTGCTGAGTTAGTAGTACGGAAATGTGAACAAGTCTCATCCTCATTACGTAATAACATTAGATTTTTTAAGAGATATGTTGATGATCTGTTCATTATAAGTGATCGATCTATAGAAGTAGATACCATAATGGCCCTTTTCAAGGATGATTCCCTAGGCCTTAACATAAACCTAGAACAAATGTCCACCACCAGTATACACTTTCTAGATGTTAATATTACGGTTAAAGATATGTCTTTTCACACCTCGGTTTACAGGAAACCCACCTATTCACCCATGTTTATCCCTCATTGGTCAAATGACCCTTACAAATATAAAGTAGCCGCCATTAGATCCCTGTTGCAAAGGATGGACACGCACTGTTCCGATGTTTCGAGTAAATTAGAAGAATACAACACGATAGTGGCACAT
>AYEL01074481.1:0-13194 GCA_000484575.1 Olivierus martensii | reverse complement strand
CGTTTAAAGTTTTGGAATAGCTCATTTTGAAAACAGGGATGTGAATAGTCACAGGTGCGAGATTACAGTCTAATAAAAGTTAACAGATAAATTACTTAATTGCCATCTTCTCTAGTGTTTCTATTTGTGTTGGTTGACCTTGCCATTCGATTGTTTTGGCGGTTTGAATAACTGATTTGTCTACTAATGAAATGGTTTTGCCTCCAGAAATGAGTGGCGGTTGGCGATTAGTGAGGTGGCGGTTTATAGAGGGAATTTCATGTTTTAACATATAGGAAGCGATTTGTTATTGGCTTTCATCAGGCAAATAACGAGGGTGGCGGTTTATAGAGGGGCGGCTTAAAGAGGTTTGACTGTACTTATTTATGCAATTTTTAAATTGGGTAGATCCATATTATTGCCAAATACTTGTATTTCTGAATGATTTTCTTTACAGAAAATACAATGTAATATTTTTCTGTAAATAAAATGCTTGCCTTTTGTTATTACATTATTACAGATAGTCCTCGACTTATGATAGAATTCAGTTTCAAGAATTTCAAACCCTGTTTTCATAACTAAGAAATGCCCAAAAATTATGGACTGCCCACTATCAATATTTATTACTATACTCCAATTTATCATAATAACCTTAACACAAAAATACAAGAACCAGACACAAAAAGAATGCTTTACAAATATCAGATCATTAAGTCAGGGAATCTAACCCAAATCAATTGCATTTACCAATAACAGAATTTATTGATGACATCACCATTGTAAGTCGAGACATCACCTGTATGTTATGATAATACAAAGAGAACTATGGCCATAAATGATACTTTTAATAAGAATTATTTGCTTATTTAAATTCAGGCATGATGATTGATTATATATTTTTTATTCTCAGATTAAAATTAATTTTTTATATTAACATATATTTTTTTCTAAAAAATAAATATTCAAGATCTTAGTGTTAAATATTTATGAACAATTTGAATTAAGAAATGATTATCTTTGATATATATGATTAACTATAAATTTAATAATTGCAGCAATTCAATTCTTAAAAAGAATTTATCCACTTGAGAATAAAATGTCATCTGAATTAGATTTGTCTATTGATCAGCATACTATTTCATGTAAACATTATCAGATTTGAATGAAATTCATATACAATAGATTCTCTCTTATTTGGTCTTTCTATAACTGGCCTCTGCTTTAACTGGCTACATTTTTGTCAAGCTATGAGTTGAAAGAAAAATGAATAAAAAAGAATAAATTACAGTGGTATCTCATTATACGTCCTTAATCCATTTCCAGATCTTTGGACTTAATACCAAACAAATTTTTTCCATAAAAAATAAGTTTTGACTGTAATTTGTATTTTATTTAAAATAAATTACAAATAAATTAATACTAATTTTACACAGATATACAACAAAAATTTAAGAATAAAGGTGCAAATCATTCAGAATATATGAAAATAAGTTTCTTCTCTTATCAAAACAATCAAAATCAAAAATATTCTTCTTTCACAATTCAAAGTTGCCATTACTGCTACTAATTTCCTCTATCTTAGATTAATTTTTAATTCATTTTCTAAAGAAATTTTCAGAATCACTTCAATAAAATCCATTATCAATGCTTACTTTTACATTTAGTTAGTTTCTTATAAATCTCTTTATACTGAGCTAAAGAATTTCATAATTCCCTTCTAAATCTTTAGTTGCAATCCATATTTGGATCAATGTTGAGGAAATAATTTATTGAAACATTAACATGACTGATAATTTATTATTATTTTTTCATCATTTATAAATTGCTATATATGTGAATTAACAATTCTACCTAATAATCAATTAATAACAGATTATTATATAAAAATTAATGATCATTTATATATTATTCTGTACATTACACATAGAGGTCCCTCACAATACTGATGGAAGAGTTAAGGTTTTGTTATTCATCATTGTCTGTATTCTAGAACAGGAATATTACTGTGATCATCTTTGTTGTTGGTGTTGAATTTAAACTGTATTAAACTGAAATCGTACCATATAAAATGAAAATTTGGTATCAATTTTTCAACAGTGTTAAACCAAAATCATGCAATTCAAGTACCATATAAATTGAGGATTAGGTATATTACTTGGTTCATAACAGAATTATGTCATCTGCTATGAAATGGGGAAAATCAAAATGGCAGACAGAAGCCATTTTGATTTTCCTCATTTTTAGAGGAATATAACATGCCCACTAGTTGTCACAGATTCTTTGGAACATTAAGTAAATAGCTTTCATTGCCAGATTGTTCTAAGACAGTAGTTCATCTGCATAAAGGCTCATTTACTTATCTGTCAATGATGAAAAGAATAAACACTTTTTAATATTTGTATAACTAAATAACTTTAGCATTATAAATTACTTTAGAAATAATTTAAATTAATGATTAAATTAAATTTTAACAAATTTCAATTATTTCTAAATTAATTTGTAATGCTAGGGTTACTTGGCTGTTATTTAGTTATTGTTTGATTATTAATCTTTAGTAACTTTGATTTGCTTGATATATAACATTTGTATGACAAATAATTTATTATTGTAAATTTCTTGATTTTAAAGAATATGTTATTATTTTTTTAGATAACTAATTAATTATTTAAGCATAAATTATTGCTTTATCAATATTTATTTAACATTACTATGCTGAAATTACATTGCTGAGAACAATTTATTTTTGCCATTACATCTATGGGTAATAAATTCCCACTATATAAGTACCTTCTAACAAAGACACGGCAAAACTTACATGAGCCAATTTTTGATAATTTTTGATAAATTTGATTCATTTCCCCCTGTGTGTGTCATTTTCCAAAGTAAGCACTATCACTTTTTCTCTTTTACAAGAAAATTCAAATTTAAGTTTCAGCACACGAATGAAGCTTCTTAGAAAAAAGCCATTTTGTTGGGGCTTTAGTGGTCTGCCGCTAGGAACACTCACTTTTGATGCTTGAGGTCACAGGTTTGCATCCTTGCTCTGTATTTTTTTTTTGTGATAAAAACTTTTATTATATTTTTATATATAATATATATAAAAATAAGCAATTAGTAATTTATCACTGTCCAGAAGAATGGTCAACTGATACAGACATGGTTCATGTTAATAACTTTGGATGGCAAGAATTAATGGATTCATATGAAGTGGAGATTGAACTGGAAGATAATGCTGAAGATTTTATGACAACATTTCTTTTTTCGTAAACAATTTTAACAAAATAGCTAGTCATTTTTGCCTTTTTAATTTTTCAGATCTAATTTCTGATTAATTTTTCTGTGATAAATTACTAATTGCTTATTTTTATATATACATATTATATAAAAAAATTATTATTTTTCATTTGTATATTTATAATAAAGTGCAGAGCAAAGGATGCCAACCTATGACCTCGAGCATCAAAGGCGGGCCACCAATGCCTCAACAAAATAGCTTTTTGCTAAGCATCATCATTTGTGTGCCAAAATTTAAATCTGGATTTTCTTGTAAAAGAGAAAAAAGCAGCAGTGCTCACTTTGGGCAATGACACATAAAGGGGAAATGAACCGAATTTACCAGAAATTATCAAAAATTGGCCCATGCAAGCTTTGTCATCTCCTTATAAGAAAAATTAATTCATAAAGTTGAAAACCATGTATAATGTAGTGGTGATGGCCCAAGACCAGTGAACCCCCATCCTTCCAATCTTCCAGCTGAATCCAACATGAATGTCAGCCAACCTGTGATGGGCTCTAAAAATGGCTGACACAAGATACAAAAAATCTCTTGTGAAATATGGTAGCTTAAAAAACCTAATCTAATTTTAAGGGATATATTTAAAAAGATTTTTAAAAACACCAAAGCTCAAGCTTATTTAAGAAAAACTTCAGCTTCAGTTATCTGTTTATTTGTTAGAAAACTCAAAAGTTTTTGGATTAAGCTGACCCAAGCCAGGAATTCTACTTCTGAGTGAAGGTGATCAATTTATGACTTTCAGAACTATGAATTTATTATAAAGCACAGTTTAGTGGTGTATCCTTATTTTACATTGAATAACTATGACATTTAAATCATTTAATCCTTATTGGAAAAAATTTGGGACAGGAAGACATGGAGGGACATGACCCATAGAATAGCCAAGAATCAGACACAATTGAATGGCTAGGATTGGATTGGAATATGATACTTATGATCAACAAACAATATACAAAAACAAATAAATCAAGTAATCAAGCAATATGATGTTTCAATAATGTAAATTAATATGTTTGAACTTATAAACTGTAATACAATAGATGTTTATGTTCTATATCTGAAAAATTATATTAAAAAAGTTATAAAAAATATTTTACATAAAATCAAATTTACATAAGTTGGAGAGAGGCTGGAGAGGTTGGATATATATTAGGCTCATCCAGAAAGTAAGTACTGTTTGGGTATTAAAAAAGATTAGCAATTTGTTTTCATTTGTATTTTATTACAAAAAAATCTACATACCTTAAACTACCTTTAGACATATTCACCATGCGAATTAAGGCGTGTGTCATATCTTGGCACTAATTGCATCATACCCACTTCGTAGAATTCGGCCGCCTGCGATATGCGACAATTAAGGCGTGTGTCATATCTTGGCACTAATTGCATCATACCCACTTCGTAGAATTCGGCGGCCTGCGATATGCGACAGAAGGAAATGATTTTTGAAAAGGATTGTCACAGGCGATGAAACATGGATTTGTTACGAGATACCTGAAATGAAACGACAGTCACTGGAATGGTGGCATACTGGTTCCCCGAAACCCAAAACCACTTCTTTCTTCAAGAAAAATCATGTGCACTGTGCTTTGGGACTGTCAAGGAATTTTGTTAGTGGACTGGATGGAATGAGGCACAACAATCAACGCTACAGCTTACTGTGGGACATTGAAGAAGTTATGGCGCACGATACAGAACAAAAGGCGTGGACTACTGACTGTTGAGATTGCAGGCAGCTGAATTCTACAAAGCAGGTATGTTGCAATTAGTGCCAAGATATGATACATGCCTTAATTCACATGGTGAATATATCTAAAAGTAGTTTAAGGTATGTAGATTTTTTTGTAATAAAATACAAATGAAAACAAATTGCTAATCTTTTTTAATACACAAACGGTACTTACTTTCTAGATGAGCCTAATATATACAGGGTGTCCGAAAAGTATTTTTACACTTTTAGAAAATCATTAAAAAGAAACAAAGAAAGATATGCACTTACTTTTTTTTTAATTCAATAAAGAAAATATCAAAGTTTTTTGACAATTCTTACAACATTTCAATATGTGCACCACTTTCAAACTAGGTTCTGTGAAGCATTGCAGAATCGACAGTCCCTATGGCCGCTGTTATTCGATTTTTCAGCACTACATCATGTACAATTGATCTGGGTATTTGTAACTGACAAGCCACCAAACAAATCAATTTATGAGGACTATGATGAAAAGATTCATGAATTTGTTCAACATTATTGGAGCTTCTGCTAGGCCGACTAGATATCGCTTTTGGCAAAACGCTATCTATTGTCATAAATCTCTTATGCCATTCATAAATTGTTGGTCTTGAAGGTAGATTTCGATCATATGCAGTCTGAAATTTACGTTGTACCTACGTTGCAGATTTAAATTCGATAAGCCATGCTACAACTTGCGCCATTTCCTGTGGTGAAGCCATTTTGAAGAGAGACCTGTATTTGGTGCCATCAAAGGTGCTATATAGTGTCCACTTCATTTAAAAAAAAACTTTCATACTTTCTTTATTGAATACAAAAAATCTTAAGTGCACATTGTTCTTTGTATCTTCTTAATTTTCTAAAAGTATAAAAATACTTTTCAGACACCCTATTATGTATGTATGTATGTATGTATGTATGTATGTATGTATGTATGTAGTATGTATGTATGTATGTATGTATGTATGTATGTATGTATGTATGTTTTTTTTTTTTATTGACAGTATGTATGTATGTATGTATGTATGTATGTGTGTGTGTGTGTGTGTGTGTGTGCGCGCGCGCGCGCGCGTGCGTGCGTTTTTTTTTTTTTTATTGACAATATATATGGAATCAAAATTTAAGAGGTCAATAAATACTTTTCCCACAAGCTATTTTGAAAATTCTCATGTCATATTTTTATAACAGTTTCCATATTACTCCCAATAGTTTAAACATGGATAACAGCTAGTCTAGGGTCTACAGCTAAAGGAAGATTGATTTTGGGTAAAATAATGGATATAAAAAAGTTTTAAATCAATAATTAAAATAGCTGTTTATTTGAAAGAAGATAGAAATATGGAAACAAGGACAGTTATAAATAAGACCCCCAAATTTTCATATATTAGAAATAAAATAAAAAAAAGGAGTTATGAAATATGCCTACACAACCTGCGGGAAACTTACCTGGAGAGAGATTTTCAACTCTTGTAGTAGATGGTGTCTAGTCATTTCATCTGCCTTTCTGTCATTGCTAATTAGTCATGCTTCTTTGTTCCTGTGACTGAAAGTGCCAGTATTTTCTCAGAGAGAGTACATACTTTATTGCTCTCTCCATGTCTGCTTGCTCAATTTGAATGTGTTTCCTTGGTCATCTCTATATTTATATCAGATAGTAGAATTTAGAGGATTATTGAATGTCAGACATTTAGTCTCACAGTTAAATGGTTATCCTTTTGTTGTCTTTCTAGCAGGAAATTCCTTGATCCTTTTTAGTAGTTTTCTACCTTAAAATCTCTCTCCAAATAGTGCATGGATAATTTATCATTTATCAGCACTTAATTTATTTTAAAAATTTTTTCATTTACACTGAGGCCATTAATTACCAGTAACATATAAATTCTCAGTTCCATTCTAGAACTGTTTGAATTTTAAACAAATATTTTTTAAATATATTATATTTTTAGTTTAATTTATTTAACAATTATCTTTAATATTTAACATATTTTTATTTTTTATCCCTTTATAAAACAAATCATTTTTTTTACATGTGGATCAAAAGTTCATTACCATATTTTAACACCATTTTTTTTTTTTTATCAACAATACCATGCATATCTTTGCCAGAAAAGCAGGAATTCTTTCTAGATTATTCTTATTTACTACACTGTAGTTTACTTTCTACCTAGCTATTTCTATTGCCTCTGCTGTCTCTCTTGAGCATGCCTTTCTACCATTCTCACAATGGCTTCCTTATACCATTTGACTATTACATTATGCTCATATGCTCTCACTGCTAATGCAATTGTGTCTCATCCTTACATTACATCCACATGATATTTTTTTATTCTTGTTTTTAGACTCCTTGTGTCCTTATTATATATTCTTCCTGTGTACTTAATCTGTTCTTATATAGAGGAATACTACTGTATATTCTTTATTTCCTCATGCTGTATTTAAAAATAAGGTAATTTTCTGCATTAAATGTTGGTAAACAGTAAATTATTTAGAAGGAAAGCAAATTGGTCATATTAAAAATAATGCATGGATTATTTACAATTTAAATGAGGATATTATTTATCATCAATTTCCCAATGGAAAATATTTGGTTTTATTTTCTTATACATTTTACTTTTTTCATGAACTCTTACACAATATATTGTTATTTGCATGGTTATTTGTCAGTTCTTGTTGGGCTGCTTTGGTGTTTGCCTGTGTTGTTGGTTTTAATTTTAAATTCAGCATTTTGTTCAAAAACGAGTTCTAATTCTTATGTTCTAATATGGTATTCTAATGAGTTGATGATAGCTTAATAAAGCTGAAAGCGCTTCTCTGGTTTTCTAAGAAGTTTTTCCACTGTGAATTTGTGCTATAACAGACTTATAGTTTTATCATCCCCCTTATGTTCTTCATAAAACTTTTCATGAATAAAAAATCCTTTCTTTTACATTTTGTGAAAATTTTCCTTGTGTCCTTCTACTTATTTTACAGAGTGTATTTTACAAATTCCCAGATTTATGAATTATTTTTTCAAGTATGAAGTATCAACAAAAATTAAAAATATGAACATAAATTGCAATAAATATATGCTAAACATTCATAAATATAGTACAGTGGTGCCTTGCAATTCGACGTCCCACAATTCGACAGTTGGATTTTGCGGGATGGCACATGCGTGTGCATGGAATTGTGTGATGTCATTTGTTATTTGCATGGTTATTTGTCAGTTCTTGTTGGGCTGCTTTGGTGTTTGCCTGTGTTGTTGGTTTTAATTTTAAATTCAGCATTTTTCAGAAAATAAAAAATTTATGCATCTGTAGTTATTATTTTCTTGAGTGAAATTTAGGGATAGATTCAAAAGAAGTGAACAGGAATAAATTCAGGAGAGAAAACTTGATTGAGCATAGATAATGTGCAGAAAGGTAGAATAATTATAGATGTAGCTCAAAATGGTGTTCTTAGGACAACTTGGCAATGCTTTACAATAGAGAGAGGTTATAAATGCTAAGGTGTCTGCTGAAGTAATGAAGATTTCTGCCAAGAATAGATCTTTTATCAATGAAGAGATGGAAAAGCTGCTTCTCATCTGAATTAGATAAAGACAAATGAAAGGAGATCCAATAACTCAGCCAATGATCTATGAAAAGGCTAGGCTAATTTAAAGAATTTCCGAAAAAACTTCAGGATGTACCTCAGATGAAACTGAGGAATATAAAGCAAGTCAAAGCTGATTTCACAAATTTAAAAGTAGAAAGGTAGACTTCATTCTAACATCCAAGGGCTAATGAATTGAGTATATTGTGTATAAAATAGTGAATTTTGTAATTTAGCATGTTATGCAATAATAAAATATGTAAGTAAATAATATAGTGTATTGTATTGCATATGTATGTAAATAATATAGTGTATTTCTTTCATCTCTCCTATTAGAGGGAGTGGGATGGGGAGTCCGACAATGAATTAATCTATTTCCATAGTCTTATATAGGAAATATTGTCCCGCAATTCAACAGTTTCTCAATTCGACATCAGTTCAGTGACGGATTAGTGTTGAATTGCAAGGAACCACTGCATTTTAAACAACGTATATAATTATACAATACAATACACATAACCCTCAATTTATATGGTAGATTGATTCTGAAAAAGTACTGTGTAAATCAAAATCATGTAAATCTTTCACTTCAAATAAAAATTCTAATTCTTTTCACTTCTTTTATACGAAACTAAATCTTAACAACAGCAAATATTAAATATATCAATCTTTCGCTTGAACTTGAGCTGTTGTTAAGATTTAATTTCGTATCAAGACTAATATTTATATAGAAGATCAAGGGATAGGTTCCATAACAATTAATTTTATCCCCTGTACGTTAGTTGTTTATAATTGAGTATTAAATTTTAATTATTCTGGCATTTTTTTTAATCAGGTAGTAGTATTTTATATAACTTATTTTTACATAAATTATCAAGAGGCATGGTAGTGACTCTAAGACAAGTACAGTAGTCACTGATTGATTCTTATTACAGGTGTCATTATGACAAAAATTCAACTCGTGATTTTCATTCTAAGTTAGATATTATTAATCTAACAATTTTGTTTGAGAAAAGTATTCAATAGGACATTAACTATCAAATTTTAAGCTTCAAATTCAATTAAAAAACGAACTAGAGAAGATTTAAAAATTGCAAAAAAATCAGCCAAAAAAATGCAGCATTATTCTTCTCCTCTGCAACTCTATAGATCATATATCATTCAATTGACATTGATGAAATTTGAAATGTAGGTATTTCTTATATTACTTGAAATCCCCTGAAAATTTCAATACAATCAGATCAAAATAAAGGGAAAAATAGGCATTTTTTTCCATAAACACTTTCACTTATAGCATTGTTTAATCATTTTGACTAAATTTGGAATATAATTATATTTTAGTTCAATTAAAAGTGAAAATTTTGGCCCAGCTGAGCTAAAATTAAAATGATGGAGAAGCAATTGATTCTCTTCTCTAGAAATACTTGTATAGTTCACATCTTTTAACTGATTTCAAACAAATCTGGAATGTAAATATTCCTTATGTTATTTAACCTGTTGCATACTATTGATGGACTATGTTGCTCAAGATCAGTTACCACCAGCAGCTATTGACAATATATATCACAATTGACAGAAAAAAAAAAAAAAAGAATTTTTAACTGTAATTTGTCCAGTCCGAATCTATTTATTGTAGTTGTGTTTAGTCACGTAAAAGCAGCATAATGAGTCTCTGATCATGGTTCCTAAACGTTTTCTAGCTAAAATTTCTTATTTTAAAAGAGTTTTACAAAAAAAGTTATAATTATTGAAAATTTTTCAGAAAATTAGCTTTTTTCATCCCTTCTTTCTCTACATTCTAGATTATTGTGTTCATGTTGTCAAATTATATTGCATAATTCTATTAAAACAGGCAATATTTTTTATTAATCATTGAATTTTTGTTACTTCATTTTTGCTGTATTTTGTCAAAATATGAGAAAATACTAATGTAAACAAAGATTTCCCATTAAAAGGGGATGGCACTTTATTGTTTTATTGCTGCCATTCCTTTCTCTCACTTTTTATACCAAATCTACTACACTCTGGGAAGTGAAGTATAGGGAGTGATGTGGGGAGTCCAATTAAAGTAAGAATTGTTGTTTATTTATGACAGGAGACAATTTTTGCTTTTGAATTGGTTACATGAAGTATTTTTGATATAAATTTGAAAATTTATAAAAAATTAAAAATTATTGAAATAAAGTAAAAATATATCAATAAATATAAATTATTAATAAAAATGACAATATTTCAATAAAGTTATATGAATTTGAAATAATTATATGACACATTTTAACTAATATTTATTAAATCAAAATTTGCATATTAATTGGTTTCTTATTGATTTTTTAAAACAATGATCTGATTTTCTTCATCTATGGCTTGTTTTATTCAGAAGATCAGCTGCTATCCAAAATTAGCATTATTTCATTGAATGGCTAAATCTTCATATAAAAAAAATCGTGTTTTCAGCGATCTCAAATATGGAATAAAAATTTCTGAAAAAATAAAAATTCTAAAAAAAATAGTTATTATTATTAGAAATAGAATGAAAACCTTAATAAATTAAAACAATTTACAGTTATAAAAATTTAAAAATATTTTGATGAAAATTAAATGAGATATGACTATTTTAATTTTTTGCATATTAATCAGATTTAATTACTTAATTGGTTTTGTTCTTGATTAAAAAATGATTGTATGCAATCATTTTTGTATGCAATCATTTTTTAAATGATTGCATACAAAAATTGATGTAAAAAATGATTGTATGCAATCATTTTTTAACTCTTTTGGCATGCAATAGGTTAAAATACAATAAGTTAATAAATAATATTTTTCAAAAATCTTGAATATTCAAGCTTTCCTTTAAAATCAGCTTGTGAGATCAACCAAAGCCATAGACATTCTGCAACTAATAATAGCAAAGAGACAAACTAAGCACTATGCAGATATAGAATCTTTATTTCAGAAGAAACGCTTTTGACCTTTCTCAACAGGTCTTCATCAGCTAATGTCAACCTCTACACAGAGAGCCGGGAGATTTCTCCAGGTTTGTTTATATAGGTAGGGGAACACAGATGGCCGGTGACACGAGCTAAATTATTGCCCTGCCAAGCCAGAGCATCTGTTTTGGTCACATACAGTATAAGGTTACATAAAATAAATTGCCCTAAAAACTTAAAATAATAATCAATACACAATAAAAATAATAAAAATGGAAATAAAATAAAAATAATAACTACAAAATGTAAATCCTAAACCTGCATAATCCAAAACTTTAAGCTTGTTTTGGATTATATAAACATTGGTCAGACAACACAGATGGTCAGTGACAGGAGTCAAATTACCCTATCACAACAGAGTATCTGTTTCGGTCACTTACAGCAAAAAGGTTACATAAAACCAAATTATTTGTCCGAGATGTAAAACAACAACACTTACATAATAAAATGCTAAAAACATAGAAATAAAACATAAAGATAATAATTACAATATGTAAATTCTAAACCCGGACAATCCAAACCTTTAAGCTTGTTTACATTGGACAGAAACACAGATGATCGGTGACACTAGTTAAATCACCTTGCTACCCTGCATTAACAGGGTTTAGGATTTACATATTGTAATTATTATCTTTATGTTTTATTTCTATATCTTTAACATTTTGTTATATAAGTGTTGTTGTTTTACGCCTCGGACAAATAATTTGGTTTTATGTAATTTTTTTGCTGTAAGTGATTGAAACAGATACTTTGTTATCGCAGGGTGGTGGGGTGATTTAACTAGTGTCACCGACCATCTGTGTTTCTGTCCAATGTAAATAAGCTTAAAGGTTTGGATTGTGCAGGTTTAGGATTTACATATTTTAATTACAGGTAGGTCTCCATTAGTGCGAATAATTGGTTCCACGAATTTCTCGCACTATTCGAAGTATTAACTCTATGTAAAATATGATAATTGATTCCTGCTTTGTCAGATTCCGGCCATTAGTCAACCTTCACGATGAATATCCACAATACTAACTTAACACTAACTGTTTAAGAAATATTTATTTTCATATTTTATATCATTATTCATCATCTAAATTAATAGCTTACCAGCTTTTGCTTGAATGTTCGCTTTACTAATTGGTATGCACTTTTGGTTGCAGTCTTCAATCCATATAGCTAAAAGATGCTCCATTTCTATTACAAAACTTCTATTTCTTGTAGTTGTTTGCAAACCACTATAACTCGATGCAATTTTACTTTTCTCATGTATTTCGTTTGCATGTTTTATGATATTCCGTTCGATAGATTCAGGCATTTTGAGATCTTGTCCTATCTTAGTAGAAACATAACACCATTAAATCTTCAGAACAACACTCCATGCCAAATAGACAACACTGCACACATACAAGAAAAGAAAACATCCTGGTGCAGAAAGGAACTCTATGGCAGACACCCACACGACCTTCAGAAACACTAATAAAAATAATCTTCAACACTTTTTTTAAGCGAAAAAAATATAGTTTAATAACTATTAAAGATCTTTCGGCTTAATGAAGCCATCATCAGTAATAACACTTTTAAATAAAACAAATTGGAACAAATTAAATTCTTCGAATACAAGAACAGTAGATTAGAACATAGTA
>AYEL01074480.1:0-11374 GCA_000484575.1 Olivierus martensii | reverse complement strand
GAAGCTTAGGTATAGGCACCGATTCAAAACAGAATTCTTTTTTTCCCGTTATATTATACATAATTAAAATTTATGCGAAGGTAGTAATCATACTGGTTACTCAGAATTATTTATTATTGTATAAAAAATAATAAAAATAATAAAATTAATATAATATCAATAAGAAATAATATAATATTAAAATATATTATAAAAGGCTTGAATACCTTTGTTTAGTTGTAATTTTGTCCAAACCTACAAATTCTACAATTCTTTTTTTGCCATATTTTTGAGGAAGAGACATATTCTTTTCATCTAAAATACTTTCATTTTTGTTACAATATCTTTCTAAAATTGCATCAGGACAAGGTCTCCCAAGATTTGCTTTTGCAGGACGGATGAATGAACCACTATTTGGATTACTGTATATAATTTTACATTTAAATTATTTATTTTAAGTAAAATTTATCTTAATTTTAATTTAAAAATATCAAACTTATTTAACAATTACTTTGTTTTAAAATAGTTCACACCATTATAACTTCCATCATGTTTTCCTCGTTCTGGATTATCCCATTCTACTCCTAGCCAAATACCTTATGTAAAAAACGAAAACAAAAATTTCATCACATTATTTTCTTATTACATCATATTAGTAAAATAAAATTAATATAATATTAATCTACACTCTGTAATCTACTATTAATCATAATTTATAATGATTTGTCTTAAGTTCATAATAGCAAATTTTTATTTTAATCATGATCATTTTGAGTCATTAACTTGACTAAGGTCAAGTGAATATTTTTAATCATTGACACAACTTTAGCCAGTCAATGACTGACTAAAGCTGTGTCAATGATTGAAAATATTCCATACTGAAATAAAAATCTATTACATTTACTGTTTAGATTGAATTATTTATAGATACAATATTAGACATTTATTATACAATAATTTATTGCATTTTTTATTATATAATTTAGATTTACATTGTAAAAATTATACAAATATTTAAGTTGCAAAATAATTCAAATTATAATTGACAATTACAGTCAACTTCAATATATCACTATATAATAATAATAAAATTTATTATGCAAAATTGAAATTTATATCCATTTCTACATAATACCTGCTTACTCAGATTAAATCTTAGGCAATAAGACAGATTTTTTAAATTCTAAAAAATTTAAAATTTTTAGAATTTAGAAAAATCTCTCATGTTCTTGAACTCGGTACGCACCTAAGCATATGAACCTGAGGATGGCCCATAATCAAGTCCAAAAACGTTTGTTCTTAACTAAATAAATTGTTGTGAATTTATTCTCCACTGCTTTATAGTGCTTTTATTGCCTAAGAAATTGAAATTTGTTTGAATTTAACAAATTCTAACATAGAATAATTACATAATTTAATAGTAAATTTATATTTAATTCTAAGAAATAATAATAATATTTTAAACAAATTCACACCCAGACACACTTTGAATCATTTCATTTTTTTTTTGTGAAGTTGTAACATAAAATAACTAAGATAATATTTAGGTTTGAGTCATAAAATTCCATATTTAAAGGAATGCTATCAAGATTCGAATTACACTGCTCCATTTTTAAACAAAGATTGATAATGAGCACAAACAGCAGGATAATCGATAAATAAAGACTTTAGATTTTTCTTTTTTAACTTAAAAAAATTTATTGAAGTACTTTCAACCCTCTGGGTTCTCTTCAGCAAATCATAAAAAGCAATATAAACATTAAAACATAGTTTTAGAATACATTTAAAAATGAAGAAATTCGAACAATAACCATCGCAACATATTAACTATTAAAAGTTTGTATGCAAACTGGAAATTTTTAAAATAAATTATATCTATAAAATATAAAATAAAATAAAAATATTAAATAATTTTATATGAAATAAATACTTATAGGACCAATTAACGCATTAAACTTTTAGGACTAAATCAGTTCTTCTGTTTTTTTGCATTACATCATTACACAAGGCCCATGCTGAGCTTACTAAATTTGATTCTATGGTGTTTATTGAGAAATTGAGAAATTTTAGGCATATATGCCTGAAATTTCTCAAAAACATCAAAATAATATCACCAAAATCTCCTAGGCTTTTCAAATTTATAAATACCTATAAATAGCCTATTAGTATATGTTCTGTTGTCGAAAGAAGGGATGCACCAACCTTCTGCTTAGAAAAAGAACTAGCAAAATGGTGTAGAGCCCATATGAAAAACTATGAATGGGCACTAAATTCATCAAAAAATTTATAGATTCCTTATATGAAGTTGGATTGCTTCTGGAAGAAATTATGGAAGTATATGATTTTGAGTATCTGTACCCAAATATAAGATTGGAAACAGCATGCTTAGAACTATACAGGATGCTTCTTGAATACTTACCAGAGGATGAAACTGATCCTAATATTTTAAGGAATTTATGTCATCTTTTATTACCTAACACCTACTTCAAATTTGGTGGTAAATATTACAAACAAACTATAGGGGTTACCATAGGAAGTCTGCTAGCAGGAATTTTAACAGAACTGATAGTGAGAAAGAGCTGCAAGTTCTACCAGGATTATTACCAACTGTTAGATTATATAGAAGATACGTAGATGATATAATAATTATAAAAGAGAGCTCTGAGAACCAGCAGGATTTAGAACAACTATTTGATGATAAAACTTTAGGATTAGTGTTTAACAAACTTAACAAACCTATATTTAAAACACTACGGAATTATGCATCAACCTAATATAATAATATTAAACTTGATTACGTGAATAATTGTAATCTGTATTTATTAATATTGTGGATTAATTAGGAAGTTCTTATATTTGGTATTACCAAGAGTAAAGGAGATTATCTGAATATCAGAGAGTAACAGTGATATACTCAACATAGTACTCTTAATAAATATTCCATAATTTCTTTGATCATTTCAGATCTATTTTTCCCAAAGCAGTGAACAATCTCTTTTTAGTTCCAAGTGACAATATATACTTATCCAAACTTCCTTATTCTAAAAGGATTTTATTTTTATTTTTCAAAATGTTAATCAAATAATTGTTTTTATCATTTTGCAAATTTTTTTGGACTAAATCTAGTATATACTCAATTGGAGACTCCTTATTTTCATTTACTACAAGAATTTTATAAAAACCAGATTGATCATTGAGTTTCCATTTTTCTTTAATATTCCATAAAAATTTGAGAAGACAATTTCCTTAATTGCAGTTTTTATGCATGAAACCTCCTCATTATTTTATTGATATAACTGAAGGCTTCATATTTAGGTGTCTTAAGAACTGTTATTGCCTTTAAGTTCATTTTTATAAATTAACTCCTTGATATTTAACAATTTTGAAAAAAACTTTCTTTTTACTGTATACCATTTGTTATAGCTGATGCTTTAAAAACTGATAATGATAACTCAGATTGCCAAAAGTATTTATATTGATCAAAGATTGAAAATGAGTGCAAAGATTAGGATAATTGATAAATAAAGACTATTTTAAGTTAAAAAAGAAAAATCTAAATTTATTGAAGTGCTTTTGATCCTCTGGGTTCTCTTCAGCAAATCATTGTTAGATGTTAAATGTTAGAACAAAGTTTTAGAATACATTTTAAAAATGAAGAAATCCAAACAATAACCATCACAACATATTAACTATTACAAGTTTGTACACAAACCAAAAATTTTTTAAATAAATTATATCCATAAAATATAAAATTATATTAAAATATTCAATAATTTTATATGAAATAAATAACTTTTAGGATCAATTGATGCATTAAACTATTAGGACTAAATCAGCTCTTTCATTTTTTATACGTATTACATTGTTACACCAAGCCCATGCCGAGCTTACTAATATTTGGTTCTATGGTGTTTATGGTATTATTTTCTGCATTTTTATTCTTAAAAATTTCAAAAGCCTCCACAAACTTTGCTCTTATTGGGTCTTGTGTCATCTTTAATAATTTTACATTGCTCCATATTGTTAAGAATATTATTATTATTATTATTATTATTATTATTATTATTACTATTACTATTATTGATAAACAAATCAACTTACAGCAAGATCAATTACTTCTCTTCCAGATCTTTTTGATCATCCCAATGTTTGAATTGCTGACCATAAGATACTAAAACCACTCAGAACTTCAATAGCAATCTAAAATTTTAATTAAATATAACTTTAGAAATTATTAAAAATAATAAATTCTTAAAACAAACTAAATCTTACAGAAATGTCTTCAAATATTTTTGTTTGATCCATTGAATAACTAACAGTAAAAGTAGTCTGAAATAAAACAGCAATATATTAACACTATTCTCAAATAAAAATTATATATTTTTAATAATTTTAAAAATATATATTATTAAAAATATTATTTTAAAACTTAATATTTTATAAAAGTTGAAATATAAAAGCACTATTTGCAAGGTGAAAATAGTTTTATTTGCATATAACGTTTTCGGACGTATTCCGTCCCTCTTCAGTATGGCTAACTATAGTAAACACTAGTTACATAACATACTATTCCAAACATTATCCCAAACTTTGGGATAACGTTTTTTGAGTTTGGGATAACGTTTGGAATAGTATGTTATGTAACTAGTGTTTAATATAATTAGGCATACTGAAGAGGGACGGAATGCGTCCGAAAACGGTTATATGCAAATAAAACTATTTTCACCTTGCAAATAGTGCTTTTATATTTCAACTTTTATAGGTACTCCTACTGTTTGTTTATATATCATCCCTTTAAACATAAAATACGAGCCATAACAAATTAAATATGTAATTTCTCTTAGGAGCGCTGTGTCAGTCTGTTCTTGCAGTATATTTTCTAATAAGAAATGATAGAACTGTATACAAATTGGCTCTAATTTTAATGACGGATAGAGTGCTTCAAAATCATATGTTGTCAATACACTACTATCTGCTAAGCTCATATTCCTAATCCTATCCAACACCCTTGTTGTGATTCTTGTGGACCTCTCCGTTTCTCCTATTATATTACTGCACCACTCCACTACTGTTCTTTCTAAATTATAGGTCGGCGCTAACCTCTTTTCTACAATCGGTCTACATTGTACTGGTGTTTTATGCACTTTCATATAACCAAATAGCCTAGGGCAGGTCAGTGCCTCTTGCTTCTTAACGTTCCAGAAAAAGAGGTTAGCGCCGACCTACAATTTAGAAAGAACTGTAGCGGAGTGGTGCAGTAATATAATAGGAGAAACGGAGAGGTCCACAAGAATCACAACAAGGGTGTTGGATAGGATTAGGAATATGAGCTTAGCAGATAGTAGTGTATTGACAACATATGATTTTGAAGCACTCTATCCGTCATTAAAATTAGAGCCAATTTGTATACAGTTCTATCGTTTCTTATTAGAAAATATACCGCAAGAACAGACTGACACAGCGCTCCTTACATGTTTTAAGTTAGTTGGGATGAGCTTGTGGAACACCTCATTCTCCTTCTTCCGCACCACTAGCTCGGCAAGTATTTTTAGCAGTGAGTGTTTTTAATGGATGTGGAGATCTGTGTTTTAGGGCTAGCTGTGCTACTGATACATTGACGTCAAGCAAGTTCTGTTTACGCAGTTACATAATGGTGTGGGAGAAGGCAGACATCTGCTTTTGCCCGCTAGGGGAGGAGTGGTTTATTGTTTATAAGGAGGCAATTTAAATCTCTAACGGTCAGTGGAGACTTTTAGGTCGAACTACTGAGGAGGGCTCGGGTGAGCCGAAAGTGCACTTTAGTGAATCCGTTGGTTTTTAACTTGTACGGATTGCGTTTACATCCTGCCAAAGTGAGCTGAAATTTTACTATTTTACTAGTGTGTCGAAAAGAACACTCAATAAGAAAATACAACACATATGGCCTGGGCATCAAAGTTTAAAATCCTTTGTGTAAATGCAATATTTTGTTGTCCTTTATCCAAGTCTGCTTTATGTTCCTTAATTCTTTTTTGTATCAATCTAGCAGTACACCCAATATATACTTTGTCCCTGCCCATATCATTGGTTTTTATAAGAATTTGATATACTCCTGATTTTTTTAGTTGTCGTTGATTATGTTTATCATTTCTTAATGCATTAAATAATATGCTGCTTCTTTTAAAGATTATTTTCTTTTTTGCCACTTTTTCGATTTTTCTTCTTAATTTTAAAAATACCAGATTGACTTCAACCAGATAAAGGATCCCATCAAGATCTCGAGTGCTTTCCTTATGTTCCTTTATTGTTATTTTACTTTTCTTCTGAATCTCCTTCCATATTTTTGTTATGGTGCTTCATTTATATCTGTGAATAATCCAGTATAACTTTTTGTCAATATTTTCTTTAGTGCTGCAATGTGTTGTTATTCGTCTCAATAATACTTTAAATGTGGCAATTTTTATATGCCAGAGGTCTTTTGATGAATTTTCTATAAATATTGGCACATAGATATCTTTTCTGTAGATCTTAGTTTGGTATTTACCCCTAATTATTTCTATTTTTATGTCCAAATAATTTATTTCCATACTATTCTGTCTAGTCTTTTTGAACTAAGATCTACAGAAAAGATACTTTTGTGCTGCTATTTATAGAAAAATCACTAAAAGACCCTTGGCACATAAAAATTGCCATGTTTAAAGCATTATTGAGAAGAATAATAACATACTGTAGCACTAGAGAAAGTATTGATGAAGAGTTAAACTGTATTATTAACTAGTCAGAGATTCACGGATATAAATGAAGCACCATAACAAAAATATGGAAGGAGATTCAGAAGAAAAGTAAAATAACAATAAAGGAACATAAGGAAAGCACTCGAGATCTTGATGGGATCCTTTATCTGGTTGAAGTCAATCTGGTATTTTTAAGATTAAGAAGAAAAATCAAAAAAGTGGCAAAAAAGAAAATAATCTTCAGAAGAAGCAGCACATTATTTAATGCATTAAGAAATGATAAAGATAATCAGCAACACATAAAAAAATCAGGAGTATATCAAATTCCTATGAAAAACAATGACATGGGCAGAGACGAAGTATATATTAGGTGTACTGCTAGATCGATACAAAAAAGAATTAAGGAACATAAAGCAGACTTGGATAAAGGACAACAAAATATTGCATTTGCACAAAGGATTTTAAACTTTGATGCCCAGGCCATATGGAGCAATGTAAAGTTATTAAAGATGACACAAGACCCAATAAGAGCAAAGTTTGTGGAAGCTTTTGAAATTTTTAAGAATAAAAATGCAGAAAATAATACCATAAACACCATAGAACCAAATATTAGTAAGCTCGGCATGGGCCTGGTGTAACGATGTAATACGAAAAAAATGAAAGAAAGTGTTTTTATAATAGCATTATAAGTATAGTTATATGGTAAAATAATTTTATTATTTGTAATAGAAGAATACTATGCTTGCACAAAGGATTTTAAACTTTGATGCCCAGGCCATATGAAGCAACATAAAGTTGTTAAAGATGACACAAGACCCAATAAGAGCAAAGTTTGTGGAGGCTTTTGAAATTTTTAAGAATAAAAACGTGGAAAATAATATCATAAACACTGTAGAACCAAATTTAGTAACTTCAGCATGGACCTGGTGTAATGTTGTAATGCAAAAAAAATGGAAGAACTGATTTAATCCTAAAAATTTAATGTGTCAATTCGTCCTATAAGTAAATGCAGAAAATAATACCATAAACACCATAGAACCAAATATTAGTAAGCTCGGCATGGGCTTGGTGTAACGATGTAATACGTATAAAAAATGAAAGAGCTGATTTAGTCCTAATAGTTTAATGCATCAATTGATCCTAAAAGTTATTTATTTCATATAAAATTATTGAATATTTTAATATAATTTTATATTTTATGGATATAATTTATTTAAAAAATTTTTGGTTTGTGTACAAACTTGTAATAGTTAATATGTTGTGATGGTTATTGTTTGGATTTCTTCATTTTTAAAATGTATTCTAAAACTATGTTCTAACATTTATATTGCTTTTTATGATTTGCTGAAGAGAACCCAGAGCACTTCAATAAATTTATTTTAAGTTAAAAAAGAAAAATCTAAAATTCTTTATCAATTATCTTGCTCTTTGCACTCATTTTCAATCTTTGTTTAAAAATAGAGCAACATACTTTGTATCTTAATAGTATTTATATTAATATAAATAAAGAGTATTTTTAACAGAATGCTTTATTGAATGTTTTATCTTGAAGAAAAGACAAAAAATTAAAATTTCTAAGTAAACAGGTAATGAGGATAGAAGAGAAAGGTTACATGTAATGGTTAAGTCTGTGATGTATGCTTGTAACTAACTGCAGTGCAATATGGGACATTTTTATATAAAGGAAATATCTAAAAATGCATATGCAAATATTATGTTTTTAAACTATTAATAGTTGTATTCATCACAATGAATTAATACTTGGATCCAAGATCACTCCTATTTTTCATATTCATAAATTTCAAGAGAATCTCAAATTGCAAGTTGTTATTTAACTTGTTCTTGTTAACAAATTATTTCTCAAAGGAGTCAACACATGTGAATCAACCAATTCAGGAAATAAGATAGATGATTCTGATTTATACAAAGATTTCTTGTTTTTATAAGAGACAGAAAGCAATAATTTTTACAGAGAAAAACAATTTCGAAAAATATGTTCCATAAGAAATAATGATATCAATATTCTGAAAGTTACCAATTCCATAAAGATGTGGTTTATTCACATGCTGATAAGTTTCATAATGAACTCAGCTTTAACCTTTTATTTGCCAATAATTAATAAAATTAAGCCTAATTAATATGCAAAAAATTAAAACCATCATATCTCACTTAATTTTAGTCAAAAACTTTTGAAATTTTTACAAATTATTACATTTTTTATTCTGTTTCTAACAATGTATTTTTTTTTAATTTAATTTTTTTGAGAACTTTTCATTTAATATATAAAATCGTCAAAAACACAATTTTTTATATGAAGATTTAGCCATTCAACGAAATAATTGCTATCTTTGGATAGTGGCTAGTCTTCTGAATAAAAACAAGCAATAAATGAATAAAACTGGATCATATTTTCAAAAAAATCAATAAAACAATTAATATACAAATTTTGTTTAATGAATATTAATTAAAGTATGTTGTGTAATTATTTCAAAATTTACATAAATTTATTGAAATATTGCCATTATTATTAATAATTTATATTTATTGATATGTTTTTTTCTTAATTTCAATGAATTTTAATTTAATATTTTATAAAATTTGGAATTTTTATCAAAAAAACTTAATGTAAACAAATAAAAAAATTGTCTCCTCTCATACATAAACAACTATAATGCTATTTACTTTTATTGGACTCCCTGATGGTTGACTCTCACAAGGGAGCAGACAGAGTTGCTGAGCTCAGATTTCAATGAAATGTGGCAGGTTGATAGATTATGGCAAGACATTAATATATCCAAAAAATTGGAACCTAAAGCTCACGCTCTGCATCCTTATATATCAATTAAAATCTAAATAATTCGTCACTTCCGCTGATGCAACATAAGCATCATGTGACACTGGTCGCTCGTGATGCTTGTTGTTCAAAAATGGCTGAAGGACTCAATCTGTTTACAGTGCTTGATTATGTGTGGGATCAGTTGATGCAGGGACCTGACAAAGAAGTGATGACAGCTATCACTAATAGTTGTGAAGAAATTGAGAGTAAACTGAAAGTCATTAACCATATTGTCCAAATTCTCCGTGACCTTTATCACGGGCAGAATGAAATTGAAATTCACACTGAGACCAGTTTAGAATTAGATGAAGATGACAGTGTTGTTGAAGAAGACACTAACATTTGTGAAGAATTAAGCTCTTCACAATCATCATCGTCATCAGCATATTTTCCATCACCTGAAAAGTGACCAAGACAGGAACATGCCAAAATATCTTGGGAGCAAAAATTAGCGGTGCATAAATTTGCCAAACAACCGTCTACTAACAAATGGAGAGCTTTTTCATCACTGAATTACTCTTTAACCACGTGAAGCGGTTTTTATCAAGTTCGATCAATCTATAAACAAGTAGAGAGTATGAAAATGGATCGTGAAAGTGGCATAAAAAAGCTTAAAAATTGCTTATATGAAAAATTTTTGAAAACTCACAAAAATAACCTCATTGTGCATGTTAATCATCTCAAAGCCTGGGCACATCAAATAAGTATAAACATTTGTTTGGAACAGACCGATTTTTCCCCACGATTTCTCTCTCGTTTTAATGAAGAATATAAAATTATTTCTCGCAGAATAACACATTATTCTTCGAAATCAAGAAAACTTTCTAAACAGCAAAGAGAACAGTTAGCAAAAGAATTTGTAAATAAAGTCAATTCATTTATTCCAAGTTTTGCTCCTGAATTCGTAGTCAATTTTGACCAATCCAGCTTTCAGAAAGAACTCATAGGTAATCGTACCTTAAGTCTGTATGGCAAAAAGCAAACTTACACTATGGTTCAAACAACATGACTACTCACAGCTATACAATCATGCTTATGATTTCTCTATCGGGCAAAATTTATTCACCGTTATTCATATGTTTACAAGAGCCTGTATTGCCTTTAAGTTCTGCAGTTATGTTCACATCTGAAAATATTGTCGTCTCGTATAATAGTAGCGAAAAATTTACAAAACATACTCTCAAAGAATTCGCAACATCGGTTATAGGTTCGAATCTTGACCAACGAAATCTAATTTTGCACGATTCCTGTTCTGGCTTCAAGAGTCAAGATTTAATGTCGGCTCCTATTCGGGAATGCTATCCAGAGGCAGTTCTTCAATACTTTATAATTCCAGATGGTACAATTGATCTCATTCAACCTTTAACCGATTTGGTTTTCTACAATGGAACAGCTATGCCAAGAAATTTTCTGAACATGTTAGGATTTATTGCCCTAATATCAAGTTTTCAAACGAACATATAACATATTGAAATTACAGGCTTTGATTCATAAACAGTTTTCTTCGCCACGTTACGTTACTATGTGGCAATATAGTTTTTACTTGGCTGGCTATCTCGCTACTAAACCATCATTTGTCAATCCTATTGACTTTGCATTTGGTGATGTTACTGGCATGTGTAATGAAGATAACTGTCACTCGTTTATTTTTGTTTGATGTTCGTGGTGCAAATTGAAGCTCTATTTTCATCGGGGTCTGGAAAATTTGCCCCCTGCAGTTCGCCTCCGACAATTCGCCCCGAGAACGTTTCGCCCCCGGATCATTTCGTCCCTGGAACATTTTGCCCCAGGACATTTCGCCCCCGGAACATTTCACCCCCAGCCATTTTTGCCCCCTGCACTTTTC
>AYEL01074479.1:0-14706 GCA_000484575.1 Olivierus martensii | reverse complement strand
TAGTAAATAACACCAAGCACTTGAAGCAGGACAAACACAAGTTTATTATTAGATATATATAAACTACATATACTAATAATAGTGCAGTCTTTCCGGAAACGCTTTCGGCCTTCTACGGCCCTCCTCAGCCGGTACTCAGAAGTGACTGAAGATCTACCCCGTATCGGAACGCAGGCCGTTCCTGCTGGGGTACATTATAAACAAACACTAAATTTAAAGGGCTCGCGATGACACACAGACGGGTTGTGGACCAGATGTTGGTCCGTTGTTACAAAAACACATATTTTATTTCGTTCTACATACTTTCAGTTGTGAGTTATTAGGCTGTGTTATATACGGTAACTCATCTTACAACATCGTCAAAAATCACAAATTAAACCGCGTGAAGTTAACATCAAAAAGAAAAATACAAAATAATACAGTTTAGGAAAGAAAAAATAATAAAAAATAATAATAATAATTATAACAATTAACATTCCGAGAAAAGAGTTGTCTGGAGCCTACATGAAAACTGGCGTCCTTGTCGGCGGCGCATGCTCCGATCTGTCTTTATTTAATTGACACCACCTCCACGCGCAAATGTAGTTTATATATATCTAATAATAAACTTGTGTTTGCCCTGCTTCAAGTGCTTGGTGTTATTTACTAAAAACTGAACTATTGTTGGCTACAGACCAACACAAAATCAACAGACGAAGAACCAACCTCAATGAAAAGTAAATCCTTGCGATATTCAATTCGCATTGCGAGCTTCGTATTTTGTTTTTTTTACTTAATTATACAAGTGTTGCTAATTTAAGTTTTAAATGTTTTTAGATACATTTAGTAGTTAGAATATGAAAATATATATTTTCTGTTTTCAGGGTGTTTTCCGTTGGTTGCGTGGCTGGAGGAGGACCGAGTGTGTGACCTCAGCGCCCGAGTGTGGAGTCGACCGCCAGGAGTGGTTCGCCGAGGAGAAGCCCGAGTTCAGGGTACCCCCAGTGTACTTCCCAGAAGTTTACTCCGATCCCCGGGGGGAGGTGGGGGCTGGGCGGCCTTTAGGCCGGGTTAGGGGCCCCGCCGCTCTTTCTTGGGAGATCTTGTCGAGGTTGGGCAGTCCGGACCACCTTTCACGTTTTGGGGCTGGCAGTCAGGTTGGTGTTTCTGCCGGTGGACGGACCAGCCAGGACAGTTTTCGGGAGGTGTGGGTGCGTAGGGATTATCACGAGTCTGTGGTAATCGATACGCATTTACAGTTCCTTGAAAATTTTCCTGATGGCCTGGTGGACCACGAGTCCGTAAGTCTAGATCTCCCCCCTCGGAGAAGCCTCTTTAGGAGGATTTTCCGCTGTTTCGGCTGAAAATCCTTCTAAAAGTCCTGGGGAAGAGGTAAGTATGCTAGGACTTGACAAATGGCCGAGTATTTAACATCATTACAACCTTTTAATAATAATTTTATATGGTGTTGCAGATGAAAAGAATAACTGCCGATGTCCAGGCTGTACGGTCTCCAACAACATCGGAGATTCAGTTTTCGACAGAAACATCTGCGAAGAATGAGTAGTATATCATTCTTAGTTTAGGATTGCCTTCGACATTACGTAGAATTCTAACCTAGGTATTTCTTTTTTACAGAACATCACACTCGGCCATTACAGTACTTTTCACTATCTAGTTGACGACACGTTCACCGATTATCCTTGACAAGACTTTTTACCTACCGGGTGTCGACTTGTTACCAATCCCGAAAATGACTTACTAAAGTTGACAGGATTTGACCACGAAGCCAGGGCGTGGCCCACTTCGTTTCTTTTACCTGATTATGTCTTTTTTTGTACATACGCGTCTTAGGTTAAGTTGTACATACGCGTCTTAGGTTAAGACCAATTAATATTACTATTAATTAATAATAATAATAATAATAATAATAATAATAATAATAATAATAATAATAAAATAAACAGTCGCTGTCACCGAACAACAAGCATCGCTAGCGACCAGTGTCACGTGATGCGTATGTTGTGTCAGCGGAAGTGACGAATTATTCAGATTTTAATTGATATAAAAGAACGTAGAGCATGAGCTTTAGGTTCCAATTTTTTGCATATATTAATTTCTTGATAATCTATCAACCTGCCAACTTTCATCGAAATCTGAGCTCAGCAACTCTGTCTGCTCCCTTGTCAGTCTATTCCCAATATTACACTTAGAAAGTGATAGGGTCGGTAGGAAAAATACAGGAAAGGTTTGATAGAAATAAAATAATAAAATTGCATTGCCCCTTATTAAGTGGATCTTTGTTTATATTAGTATTTTCTTGATTTTGATAAAAATATAATGAACATAAAGTAAAAAAATCAATAATTAATAAAAAATGTCTATTTTAATAGAATTAAGCAAAATTTTGGTATTATCCATAATGTTTTTTAAATTTTAAGATTTTATGGTTCATACTATAAAAAAATAATTTTTACAAAAAATTTGAGTAATTTAACTTTATTTCAACATATAATTGGAACAATATAAACACAATAATCTAGAATCAAGAGATAAATTTGGCAAGATAATTACGGTAGGTTCATTTAGAATATAGAGAAAGAGAGAAAAAATACTCAAATTTTCATAAAAACAAATTAAAATAAAAATTTTTGGCCAAGAAACATTTAGAAACCACCATCAGAAACACATTAGAATCCTTTTTTGAAAACCATAAACACAACTGTAATAAACTGATTAGAACCTATGAAAGTGCAGTTGCAAAATTCTTTTGTTTGTTTCTGCCATGAATGGCAAATACAATGGCAGAGACAAGCAAATGGCATGCAAGTAGTTAATAGTTAAAAAAATTATTTGTAATCTATTTAAATGATTTTAACTGATATAGTTATTTTGATTGCAACTGTTATTTTTCAATAAGTCATCAATGATTTAGGATAAGAGAGCCAGGCAACTTGTTTTGAGCAATAGATAGTTATACTGTACATTGAAAAACTCTACATTATAACTGGAAATAATTTATCTCCCAGGGACAGAGCAAGAATGCCAAGAAGTTAGTATATCTAAATCAGATACCTATTTTTAAATAACATTACTGAATTATATAGCCTATAGCGTAGATAACAACTTTAAAACAAGCATAACATTATAGATAACATGATTATTTAATGTAATTTTGAATTTAATATTATGTTCATTTTTTTAAAATCGTTCTTCTGAAACTGTTAACAATATTCAAACAACTTTTCAAATATTTCTGTATGTTAACGTATAGCGCTGAGTATGGCTATTAGCCAAAAGTACTTTGCAAAATAAAATAAAAAATATCTATTGAGTTTACTGCTGTAAAGTGCTTGTTTTAAAGTTGTTATCTAATGAGCTTAAGCAGTTTGGTTTTGCAAGTTATAACCTCGATTATTCTTTAAAAAAATTGAAATCAGTTGATATAAATTTACTTTCCTCCTTCCATGTTTTAGACTCTAAGCTGTAAAACATGAAACATAGACTCTTTGATCATCAAAATCCATGCATAAAGTCATCTGATATATTTCAACAAATCAATGTTCTTCTTACAAAGCCCTAAGAGTTAAACAGCAAATCAAATAATCCAATTTCAGAAAATATTGGTGAATACAAAAGCAAAATGATTGGAGTTCACAAGCTGATCTCTGTTTATATAACACTGATTGAATCTATATTGGTGAATACAGATATAAATGGATTAATATATAGTATTTAGATATTTCTAGGTAAAAAAACCAGTGATGTTTAAAAAATTTCTTTTTAAAATATGTTCTTATTTTTAAATTTATATAGGCATTTTAAATTTTAATGTTTATTTTAAACTTATGTTTGATTAGCAACTAATGACAGCATAATAATTCAAAATGTTATTGCTATAATAATTCTTCCCAATGAATTTACTTTGTCTATAAAGCCTTTATATTTTCTTACTGCTCTGTTAGGTTAATATACTAGTAAACAAAATAACAGCACCAATGAGCAGACCAATACGTAGTTATAACGACAAAAATTCGAAAAACTTTAATGAGAAATGCTTTCAGCGTGATAACACCCTCATCAGCTCATACATTTATCACAGTTTTTTTAAAAATACACAAGGTATTTAATATAAAAAGGTATTTAAAAAAAACTGTGATAATGTATGAGCTGATGAGTAGTTACAGCTTGGATGGGATGTATTACCATACCCACCATATTTGCCATATCTGGCACCCTCCAATTATTACTTATTCCGGTCTTTACAGAATTCTTTACATGACAAAACTACTTATTCTGGTCTTTACAGAATTCTTTAGATGGCAAAACACTTGGTCAGGATGTCAAAAATCACTTGGTTCAGTTTTTTGCAAGCAAAGATCAGATATTCTACGGAATCATGCTACTACCAGAAAGAAGGCAACATGTGTTGGACCAAAATCAATTTTTTGCAAGAAAAGATCAGAAATTCTATTAGCATGGAATCATGCTATTACCAGAAAGATGGCAACATGTGTTGGACCAAAATGGTCAATATATAATCAAATAAAATATTTACATACTGTAAAAAAATTGTTGTTCATTTTCATGAAAAAAACAAAATCACTTTCCGAACAACCCAATAAATAAAAAAAGAAAGTCATTGTTTATTATTGTTATTCCAATTTCTTTTCTTTTTGTTGCTCATTCCTGTAGTTACTATGCTTCGTATCTGTAGATAGTATTTTTTAAAATTTCATGTTTATATCGGATACACAACCCGAAACCTAGAAGAAAGGTTAAAAGAGCATATGAAGAATATAGAAAAAGGTGAAACTAATATAGTGCTAGGAGTTAGAGCAATAGAACACAACATAGATATTAAATGGAAAGAAGCTAAAATAGTGAAACGTCTCACATGCCGAACTGAAGGGATAATTGCAGAGTCGATTGAAATAATTAAACGATCTAAAAATGATTATGTTATCAATACTAATGATCCAAGTTCTCTTTCTAATGCATGGAAGTGGTCTGTAAATAATTTATAGAAAAGACTAAAAAAATCCAAAAAACATTATAAGTGGTGCATATATCTTCAACCTATGCATCGCGTGATATAACGAAAAAAATTTCACATGTTTAACGTTTTTATCGGCCTATTTATTTTCCTTGATTTTTATTAGTATTCTATGTTGATAAAAAAATATGTATTTCAGATTTGTTAGCGCTATTTGAAGTACTTTGTAGTCGTACATTTTGAACACTATTTTGAATGACAATTTTATGATATTGATTGAGAACCTTTGTGAAAAGTCCATTACATGTTTTGGTTATTTAACTTCGAGTCAAATATCAACTTGGCTTTAGACACCCTAGTTGATAGGTGTTTACAATTATACGTTGATGTATGATATGTCCGTTTTTTCACCGCACATGTGTAAACAAAAGGGGATAAAATCTACCTTTGTAAGGGTCTGGGCCCTCTCCCCTGCCACTTGGCGGTCCCGATGATTTATTCGTATTTTAACGTTGATGTCCAGTTCTAAACCAGTTAGGTCTCGTAACCAAGAAACAGGTGAAGCCATGAAAGAATAACTTTTATTAAATTTAAACCAAACTTTACCACAAACAAAACTACATACAGTTTCGCAGCTCCTTGTTGGAAAAAGCAAAAGGAATCCAAGATACAGGAACAGGAACAGGAGCATAAACACACAACAAGGTCGCACAGCTACCATCGATACAGCAGAAGAAGGTGTCTTGCTTCATGGATGCCACCGCTTTTGTATACGTCGGCCATTTACATAATACTTTCTTTTTGATTGGTTCGTATTTAAATTTAACAAGATAATAACCCCAGTTATTTAAATTTACAATTAAACATTTATAAATATATTTTAAATAATAATAAAATAATTTTAACATCAAATCAACAAGCTGCAGTTTTAACACGTGCCACATCATGGCGGTAGATACACGGTCCGCCCCCAAGAACATCGCCGTCTCACTCCAGTAAGTACACAAAAAAAAGCGTTTACGAAAAAAAGTTACGAAAAAAACGTTTTTTTCTCGTTCACCCGCCACTCTTCACACCTTATAAGTTTGTCTTGTAAAAATTTAGTATTAAACCTGATGATGATCCCGAAGGAGGGTTGAAAACGTTTGTCAAAATAAAGTAATTTCTGCAGTCTTGTGCTAGTTTTTGAGTGTAATTGTCTTACAAAATTTAGGTTAATAATTATTAATATATAACAATAACAACAACAACAACAAGCTGTACAATGGGCATCAATTTGCAGTAATCAAAGAATGAAAAAATAATATAGAAAAGAAAAAAAACCACTCAAATATCACCAATCAGTTGGCACTATACATCCTTATCACTATACATTATATCAGCTTCTTATACAGCAGTGATTCCCAACCTTTTTCTGGCCATGTCCCACCTAAGCATCTCTGAAATCCTGATGCCCCCTGTGAACATGTAATTTTTATTATTCAAAAAGTGAACTCCTATTCATGTTGAGGAAGCCTAAAAAGGCATTAACTTGGTCTAAACAACTTTCCAAAGAACATGGCATCTATGAAAGAGAAAAATAAAAGAATGAAAGGACAGTTGAAATACTGAGGAAGAAATCACTAAGAAATTGTTAAAAAATAATAATGATATGATGTGATATGAAAAAACAGCAAATAAAGTTTCAAAACTGCTGTGTACATTCTGATTTTAATTTTAAAAATGTATATGTCACAATATATATTTATATAATGTATATGAGATCCCTAGAACCATAAGAAATGCAAAAAATTCACTGTTAATAACTCATTCTCAAATTGTCCCCTTAAAAATCAAATTGCCCCTCTTTGGGGTGTGCATCCCACAGAGGGGCAATTTGATTTTTGGGAACCACTGCTCTACAGTCATTCTTTTTATCATATATGTCTGCCTCTTATAAACACTGAAACCCATATTATCTCAGATACTCATCCACTTCTTCTCTCCACTCTTTCCTTGGCCGCCTTCTCCCATATCTACCCTCTAAACATCCAACATATATTTGCTTTGTTAATTGATCTTCAATCATTTGCTCCACATGATCAAACCATTTCAAAGTTGACTTATTGTACTCTTTCAGTTCAATCTTACATCTTGTACATTCTTCACCCCTCACAAGTATTTTCATCTCTATATTTATTCTATCTGCTTTCTCTAACATGCTTCATTCAATTGTGCAACAAGCATCCTCAAATCTGTTCACTCTTGGAGAGGAAAACCATATTATTAGCATACACCACATAGCAAACACTGTTACCATCCATCTTCACTCCTAATTCCCTCACAGCAGTTTCCCCTCACACATGCATATATACAGTATATATATACATTAAACAGCCACAGGGACATCAAACATCTTGTCTCACCCCTTTCTCAATTGTAAACTATTCTGATATATCTTCATTTATTTGCAGAACTGTGAGTATACATTCTTCTCATTGCCCCAAGCAGCTGTTCATTTATGCCATATACTCTCAGCACTTTCCACAGATTACTTTTATTCACTCTGTCATATACCTTTTAAGGTATATGACAGAGTGAATAAAAGTACTACAAAAATACAGAATACCTTCTTCCTCACACACAGATACTTCTCCATAATCATATACATTGAGAAAATCTGGTCCACAGATGCTGTTTCATTCCTGAAGCCACACTGCACATTCCATTTCTCTCATCAGTCATCCTCTTCATTCTCAATCATAATCTTACCAAATACCTTTCCAGCTACACTAAATAAATTTATACCCTTATAATTCTTGCATTCATCTCTCTCATCCTTCCACTTGTAAATGGGGACGTCACAAATTTAGTCCAATCCCTTGGAACCACACCTTTTCTTTCAACACAGTACACAGGTCAGGTACCATATCCATTCAACAATAGACTTCCCACCTTAATTCAACATTTCAGCTGTGACCCCATCCATACCAGGATTCTTACCACATTTCAATCTGCCAATTGCACTCATAACTTCTTCACTGATTTGCTCATCATGCTCATATTCATCTCTTACATTCATTCTGATTTCCTCACTTTCACCCTCATCCCTTTCTCCAATAGGCTTATGAAACTCATGGAAATACTCTCTTCATCTATTAACTATCTTAAATTCATCTCAACAGTCTACCATTTTTATCTTTCATACCATACACATCCATACTTCCTTTCTCAAATTTTTCACATATCCAGAACATTTTTTTATTCCCATCAAAATCATTCCACAGCTTCTCATCTCTTTCTCTTGCCACCCTCTTTTTATTCTTTTCCACTATCTTTTAATACTCTTTCTTACCCATTTTTTATACTCATTTGCCTCCAGTCATAACATGTACCATCTCACCACTCCATCATGCATTACCATTCTTCCTATCTATTCTCACTTCACCAACCACTTCTCTTACTACACTCACTACATACTTCTTAAAGTATGTCCACATATTCTCATCCACTCGACCCAACTTTTCACACATCATCTCATCTCTCTCTCTTGCTTTCTTATATCTGTATTTCTTTTGTCCTCCTTACATTTCTCCATCTTCTCAATAGATTCATCCTAGAGATTACCAGATAGTGATCTGAGACTATCTCTGCATCTCTCATTATTCGTGTTCATAACTTTTCCTCTTAATCTTTCATCACAACCAATTAAATCAAACTCCTCTGATCTCTCTCACAGCTCTCCCAGTGTATTGATGGATGGCCTTGTACTTAAAGATGATGTTTGAGACAAATAGCCCTGTTTCAGCACAAACCACCAATAGTTGTCCCTATTGTCATTCATTCTAAGATCACTATACTTTCAAATCTATCTTTCCACTCCAGCTCTCTCCATGTCAACTCTGTAATTCAAATCTCTTGCCACAGTCACTCACTGTGCCACAACTTTCATATATTACATCATTCAGGTCACATCAGAATTTATATTTTTCATTCTCACTTGTACTGTCTATAGGAGCATACTCTGATATCAAAAATACCCTCTCTGCTGTCCTAATTATATGGTTGTTCGGAAAGTAATTTCGTTTTTTCACGAAAATGAACGACAATATTTTTATAGTATATAAATATTTTATTAAATTAAATATTGACCAATAAAAGCAAACAATAAGCCAAATAAGTAAGATAAATCGTTTATTCAAAAACGTTTTTGAATAAACAATTTATCTTACTTATTTGGCTTATTGTTTGCTTTTATTTAATATCTGAAGTAAGAAGTTTTTCAATATAAATATTGACCATTTTGGTCCAACACATTTTGTCATCTTTCTGGTAGCAGCATGATTCCATGCTCATAGAACTTTTGATCTTTGTTTGCAAAAAAAACTAAAACAAGTGATTTTTGACATCCTCAAACTAAATTTTTTACTGATTAAAGAATTCTGTAAAGACCGGAACAAGTAATAATTGGAGGGTGCAGATCTGGCAAATATGGTAGGTGTGGTAGCACATTCCATCCAAGCTGTAACAGCTTCTGGCAAGTCATCAAACTTATGTGAGGTCTGGCATTACAATGGTGAAACACACAGCAGCTGTTAATCAGTTCTGGCCTCTTCTCTTTGATGGAATCATTCAATTTGTCCAATTGGTGGCAATACACTTCTGAATTAATTGTAGAATTGTCTGGTAGAAGTTAAAAAAGAATAATTCCCTTGAAATCCCACCAATCCCATAAATTTTTTATGAATATCTGCTTTCAAAGTGCTTTGAGTGGCTCATCTTTTCTGCTCCATGATTGCTTACAATCAACATTGTTGTAAACAATTCATTTTTCATCACCAGTTATGATTCACTTCAGAAATGGATCATTTTCTTCACGTTTGAGCAGAAAATCATAGATGATAATGTGAAGAAACAAATCTCCTTCTTTGAGAACATGTGGAACCCCAATATTGAGCTTTGAAATGAAACCAAGTCGTTTTATATGGTCATGGACAGTCAAAATTTGACAAATTCAATCTCGTAGGAATTTCTCATGTTGTTATTCGGTGATTTTCTTCAACCAATGCTTTTATTTTATCTTCATCAGTTTCAATTGGCCTTCCAGAATGTGGTGCATCTTTAATATCAAAATTGTCAGAACGAAATTTTGCAAATCAGTTTTGACATTGGCATTCTGTTAATACATCTTCTCCATACACTTCACATAACTTTTTAAAAAAAAAAAAAAAAAAAAAACTGTACAGAATCAAAAAAAATTTTTTTATAAATAAAGCTTGAAATGGCAGGTCTCAAAATTTATAATCACAATATGGCGTAGAATGAAATTGGCATGTTAAAAATACAACTAACTCCATGCCTGGGAAAAAAACAAAATTACTTTCCGAACAACCCAATATTATGCAATTCATATTATTCTGTCATTCATACATTTATAATCTAACACATGTTATTTTGTTCTTTCATTCATCAGCATACCTAACACCACTTCTTGCTCACCCATTATCTTTTACCCTAGACTATATTCCACAATGCCATTCCTTATCAAAAGGGATGCGCTCAAACACATCCCTTTCGATATGTTTCATTCACACAGAGCATATTTATCCTATATTTGCACATTTCATTCACAAATTCGCTTGTTTATTCACATTTCACACACTCAATCTCCATTCATACTTACATTTCTCTTTTCTTTATTCTTTATTCAATCCAGTTTTAAATCTATGTTTGATGGTCCAGTTTTCTTTCCTTTGAGTTCCTTTGAGCTTTGAAAATCATAAGAAAAAATTTTACCATATTGGTGATCAATCACATGATGATATGTATAGTCTGGTGGAGGAGTTGTCTCCTTCAGGGCACTACTTTGTCAGGTTCCTAACTTCTGGCAGTTATGACAAAGCTGAACTACCAACAGCCCAGAAAGATCAGTGGAGCACACAATTCTCCTTGATAAATAAAGGTATGAGCCCAAAAGATTTTTTATTAATGTAACACTCAAATTTTTTTACATACCAAATTTTTGTTAATAATGCATGACTGGTATCTTTTTGTAATCTAGTATATCTATTATAACACATTTATCAGTCCAATATAAAAGCAAAATATCATTCACATTTTCTTAATCCTATATTTTTTATAGAGAATTATGCTTACCAGACGATTTTTTCTATTCAGATTTCCCATTACTATTTCATTCAGTAAAATAATATTATAAATAACATATTAGCTACTAAAACTATTGAAACAAACACAAACATTTATCAATAAGTCTTTGTGAATACTATTTGTAATATTATAATATTTAAGTTGATAATAAACTTAACATTAATTAGAATATTTACATAATTATTGAATGGACTCACCTTAGATGAATAAATGTTATTTGAGTGATAATCAGAAATATTTGATTGTTGATTGCTACCAAAATATAAATATTTATTCAGTTCTTTCTTTGATTTTGTTTTGGAAATATCATAAATTTCTTTTTCTTTATAGCCCTTTAATCTTAAAGATTTCAAATTATCAGTATTTGAAGGAAGATCTTTTACAACAGAATCAATTTTAATTGAACATGGATCATTTTCATTTGTTTCTTTATTAATTTTAACAGTGCTTGAATCTGATAATGGACTATTTGGATTAATTATGCTTTTGTCATTTGGACAAAAATTTTCTAATATATTGCTGTCTTCATTTATTTGTATTATTTCTGGATTTTTATCTTGAAAAATGAAAAACAAATTTATAAATATTTTATATATTAAATTTTTAGGAAATTATAGATTATATAAATTATCTAAAACATTTATAATATTAAAGTAAGAATAGTTTATAAGATTAATTCTTTTATCAATAAACAACATTATTTATAGTTTAAACACATTATATGCAAACTATAACCAAACTACCATAATGATGTTTGGTAAGAATTTTGTTTTCTATTTGTTTTTTTTCACACAATAAATTTACTATATTCACACTGAATAAATAAATTTTATTATAAACTCACAACAAGCACTTGAAGCAGGATAAAAACACTAATTTATTATTAGAAATATATAATATGCACTAAATATACTAATAATTATATATTTCTAATAATAAATTAGTGTTTTTATCCCGCTTCAAGTGCTTGTTGTGATTTCTTGTGCTATTAGAAGCAGCAGAACTCAGTTGTTTACAGTTGTTTTTTTTTTGTTTATATACTAGTTAAATCTTTTCCTGAATCTCATTTGTGTTATTATATTGTTGGAAATAAGTCATCATGGAATATTATACCATTCTGTACAGTAAACTCCACTTTTCAATACGAATCAATGCCAGAGATCCCACCACATAGTAAAAATATACCAAATAATGCATTGCTTTTTGGTAATTTGTTCTAAGATCTTGGAAGTTGAAATTTTTGCTATATAACAAAGCTATTTCCCTATCTATAGATGATTTTTACCATTGAGATATGCATTGGTTTCATGTAGAATACTGTACTAAATAACAGATCAACGCTTATTTACACCAACTGCTTAACCCTATCTGAATATAATAATTCCAAAAAAACAGCACTACACACAGTATAGTTACAACAAATAAATAAATATTAAAATAATAAAACTTGAAAAAAAGAAAAAAAAATGCTAATGGGGCATTTTTTTTTCTTTACCAAAATGTTATTTAGAATAATAAATGCAGATTATATACATTAAAAAATAATAAATTTATAATTAACTTTGAATAGAAAAACTACTACTTAAAATCATTGGTAATATTCAGTAGTTTCAATGTCTTATTTTTTCTTGGTTTATTTTATGCCACTTTCCAACCAGATTATCAAAGTATATTCAACATTTCAGTGCCCATCATAGGCTGCTTATATATGTGAATCCTATCAGGAAAAGTATAAGATTCTCTGAATTCATCCTTTATCTGATGGCCCAATGAATTGGGTCCTTCTCTCTTTCTCTCCTGAAAAATTTTTGGAGATATTGGGACCCAAGAAATGAACTGAAATCTTTCAGATGACTAAAAAATGGTAAAGTCAGAGCTTTACAATATAGAATTCAACTGATGTGGTTTAAATATCTAGATTTTTTCTTACTGTTCTTTTTACAATGTACTATCAAGAAAAACATTTCCTTAGTTTCTTGAGATGTGCTTACAGATTTAATTTACTCATTTGCAGTAATCATAAGAGCATTATAAAAAGCATATTTATTGAACAGTAAACTTTATTTTATTATGGAAAATTTATTATAAAATAATTTGATTAGATACTGAACAAATTGTAAAATGGGGGTTTACTGAACAGTGATTCAAGAAAAGTTATAATCAACTTATTTATAGAAGAAGACAAATAAAAAACAAAGTTCCACTATAATATTATCTATCAATCCAATGATAACAGGAAATTATAGAAATTATATAGCAGCAACATAAAAGTTTAATTTTTATCCATTTTTAAATAATAAAAATGGATAAAAACTAAACAGAAAAAGTTATTAACTTAACAATACTATTAAACTGCTTCAACTAAGACTACTTAAATAAATGAAAACACAGCACTTCTTGCAAGTAAAGTATCAATAAATTTAGTTTGATACTTTACTGCAAGAAGTGCTGTGTTTTCATTTATTTAAGTAGTTATTAACTTAATTATTAATTTTTCGCAAGAATGGAAGTTTGCATTAAATGAAAACGTGCAGCACAACGGGTGTCGATAACATAGGCAAAGATATGACTTTGTTTTAAATGCTAGTACTTATTTGCAAACCTTATTATTATATGTATAAAAGAAAAATTTTTTTTATTTGTTATTTTTGATTTAATTTAATTTAATTTATAAGAATATTTGTATTTTAAGATTTGAATTTGTTCTATGTTCTAGAACGCCAACAGTTTTGTAGCAGTTGTTTGTTCTATAGACTGTATCTAGTTATAAGAGTTGAAGAGGGCTATTTTATGCCAAAAACATTCCTCAAAAATTAAAAATTTTTTCTGAAAATTAACTTTGGAATGCTTATTAGTGCTTCTCGTTAAACCTTTACTAAGTTAGACGCCTTTAAGAGCAGTTTAGTTTGTGTTCATTATTAATCTATAAAATGCCAGTTGTGATTATTATTTTTTTATCAATATTGTATTAATCTGTTCAAATTTAGTGAGAGATGACAAGGAAAGGCCACAACCTCCATCCAACCGATTACAATCGGCTTTAACATACAGGTTGGGGGCCATTGAAAAGTAACTCGTGTAAAAGGGTTTAAGTCGCTAAACCTTTGCTTTTAAAAAAATCGAAGTCAAATGTCATGACACCGGATCACGCCACTTATATGCTGAAAAAATTGAACCTATTTCAGCCAAAGCTGTGGCATAGCAGTTAAGACAGTTTCCTGCAGAATTTAAACGTTGTGAGTTTGAGTCTCCCTTACCTAATTTTTTTCAAAGTGAATAAATTAAAGTATTACTAACAATAAAACTTCAGGTAAAAATCACATCTTTTTTGTCATACTTACGTTTGACAAAATCACTCTTCAATTATTGTTTGACCTTTTTCTTGCTTTATCTCACTCTCTAATTGTCGTAATTCACTGTGCATTGGGTGATAAGTAATATATAATATAATATAATATTAGGTTGTTCTGAAAATTTTTTTTGCAATCTGCACACAGCTACTTTTATAACTTTCGTTTTTTACAACTTTTCAATGGGAACAAAACATATTCTATGATAGCTAGATGACAAATGAAGAGAATGAC
>AYEL01074477.1:0-24894 GCA_000484575.1 Olivierus martensii | reverse complement strand
GTTTCCATTGGAGATTTCATAGTTGACCCGTTGTGCCCCTACTTCCGATGGGCCCACAAAATTTTTATCATGCCCATTCGATTCTTCAGGTATACTTTGGTAATCAAAAATTTTTCCCCTACTTCCTATCTCATCGCGTTCTGAGAAAAAAGGGTGATTCAGGTGCTCGAAAACACCCGGTATGTATTTTTTTAACTGAACCTCATTTTTTAATTATTATATATGATAAAATTTATTTATTTTTTGTAAAAATGAAAATTATCTCTATGAATTAAAGATCGCGGATGATCTGAAATCGCGGGCCACATTTCTAGGATTTGTGGGCTGCACTTTGGGAACCCCTGCAAAAACTATAAACAACGAAAAAATATTGACGAAAGAAAAACGTTCTAACTTGAATGTAAAACAAACGAGTTTTAAGAACAAAAAGCAGTAATCAGATTGCAATAAGCTATAAACAATGAAAAATATTGATAAAGGAAAATAATGTTCTAACTTCAAGGAACTATAGTTTAAAGTGGCAGCATTTAGATTAAAACAACTAAAATGGGATAATTGTTATTTTTATTACTGTAAAATAATATTGATGATCGATCATAGATATGAACTCTGACCGCAGCGACTTTCACTGCACTGTATTGCACTGTTATCAAACGCATTGTGAGACGGCATAGGAGTATCTATGTAACAAATTCCTGCGATTTCGGATTTATGCAAGAATAACAGTTTGAAAAACCAGGCCAAAGTGACTCAATAAAAATATAGAATTCGAAAAAAACGCGTTATATAGAAATAGCATTAAGCAGGGTCTTACTGTACAGTGGAATACGTTTATAACAAAACGATTGGGATCGGAAAACTTTTTCGTTATAACCGACGTGAAAATAAAAATTTTAAATATGTTGCGGACGTTTCCCAAAGTTAGTTCCATGAGCCTATGACGTTATTCTTCGAAAAATCGATATTTTGAAGATTTTCTTCGAAAATATAATTAAAAAATAAAATTCTTCGAACCTCAATTTCCTCAAATTGCATATACAGGTAGGCCTCGATTGATGCGAATAATGGGTCCCACGAATTTCTCGCACTATTCGAAGTAATAACTATATGTAAAATATGATAATTGGTTCTTGCTTTGTGAGATACCGGCCATTAGCCAACCTCACGATGAATAACCACAATACTAACTGTTTAAGAAATTTTTATTTTCATATTTTGCATCGCTATTCATCATCTAAATTAATAACTTACCAGGAATTGCGTCTCATACCATTATCAAACCAACCGCCAAATCGAAACCAAAATAAAAATCAATCTTTACGATAACAAAGCTGAATAAGCTAACGGCAAAAAACCCATCTTTCTGATGTTTCACCCCCCAAAGCCAAGTGACTGTTCTTGGACTGCTCCTCATCCGGTTTTACTAATCAAACAGTTAACGGAAAAAGTCCATCTTTCTGATGTTTCACCCCTTCAAAACAGTTAATGGCAAAAAGCCCATCTTTCTGATGTTTCACCCCTTCAAAAGTACAGTAATGTTAAACATTTAATGGCAAAAAGCCCATCTTTCTGATGTTTCACCCCTTCAAAGCACAGTTAACAGAAAAAGCCCATCTTTCTGATGTTTCACCCCTTCAAAATCTTTAACAGCAAAAAGCCCATCTTTCTGATGTTTCATCCCTTCAAAGCCGTGACCGTTCTTGGACTGCTCCTCGTTCGGTTTTACTAACCGAAAATTTGAACGGCAAAAAGCCCATCTTTCTGATGTTTCACCCCTTCAAAGCCAAGCGGCAAAAAGCCCATCTTTCTGATGTTTCATCCCTTCAAAATCGTGTGACCAAAAAGCCCATCTTTCTGATGTTTCACCCCTTCAAAATCGTGTGTCCAGAAAAAGTAAAAACCCATCTTTCTGATGTTTCACCCCTTCAAAATCGTGTGACCGTTGGGACTGCTCCTCGTCCGGTTTTACTAACCGAAAATTAACGGTAATTTGCATCTTTCTGATGTTTCACCCCTTCAAAATCGTGTGACCGTTCTTGGCAGCTCCTCGTCCAGTTTTACTAACCGAAAATTAACGGTAATTTGTTAATCATCTTTCTGATATTTCACCCCTTCAAAGCCAAGTGACTGTTCTTGGACTGTCCTCGTCCGGTTTTACTAACCGAAAATTAACGGTAATTTGTTAATTGATCTGGTGTTTCACCCCTTCAAAGCCAAGTGACTGTTCTTGGACTACTATTCTGATGTTTCACCCCTTCAGAGCCAAGTGACTGTTCTTGGACTGCTCCTCAGATGTTTCACCCCTTCAAAATCGTGTGACCCTTTTTGGACTGCTCCTCATGATTTTCACCCCTTCAAAATCGTGTGACCGTTCTTGGACTGCTCCTCGTTCGGTTTTACTAACCGAAAATTAACGGTAATTTGTTAATTGACATCATAGGTTTCACCCCTTCAAAATCGTGTGACCGTTCTTGGACTGCTCTTCGTCTATTACCCCTTCAAAGCCAAGTGACTGTTCTTGGACTGCTCCTCGTCCGGTCGACTAACCGAAAATTAATGGCAAAAAGCCCATCTTTCTGATGTTTCATCCCTTCAAAATCGTGTGACCAAAAAGCCCATCTTTCTGATGTTTCACCCCTTCAAAATCGTGTGTCGTTCTTGGACTGCTCCTCGTCCAGTTTTACTAACTGAAAATTAACATTAATTTGTTAATTGACATCATAAAATGGTTACTAACCGAAAATTAACATCAATTTGTTAATTGACATCATAAAAGGGGACGGATTTCTGGGTTTACGGAAAATTCGCCCCCTGCATTTCGCCCCCGGAACATTTCGCCCCCAGCACTTTTCGCCCCAGCACACTTCGAAAATATAATTAAAAAATAAAATTCTTCGAACCTCAATTTCCTCAAATTGCATATACAGGTAGGCCTCGATTGATGCGAATAATGGGTCCCACGAATTTCTCGCACTATTCGAAGTAATAACTATATGTAAAATATGATAATTGGTTCTTGCTTTGTGAGATACGGCAATTAGCCAACCTCACGATGAATAACCACAATACTAACTGTTTAAGAAATTTTTATTTTCATATTTTGCATCGCTATTCTCCATCTAAATTAATAACTTACCAGGAATTGCGTCTCATACCATTATCAAACCAACCGCCAAATCGAAACCAAAATAAAAATCAATCTTTAAGATAACAATATAGTACAGTAATGCTAAACAGTTAACGGCAAAAACTCCATCTTTCTGATGTTTCACCCCCTCAAAGCCAAGTGACTGTTCTTGGACTGCTCCTCGTCCGGTTTTACTAACCGAAAATTAACATCAATTTGTTAATTGACATCATAAAAGGGGACGGATCTCTGGGTTTACGGAAAATTCGTTTCGCCCCCAGGACATTTTGCCCCCGGAACATTTCGCCCCAGCACATCGCCCCAGAACGTTTCGCCCCCAGGACATTTCGCCCCAGCCATTTTCAGCCCCTGTAGATAATGTTTAGGCTACAAAATTGCAAATATAGTCAACTCTCGATATCTGGAATTTTTATTGAAATCCCATCCCCTTTAGTGGATATTCGATGTTAATGGTCTGCGACAATTTACAAAATAAATGTTTGCAAAATACCATATTCCAAAAAAACGCTTCATCGTTATATAGGAGATTTAAAACGAGAGCAATTTATCGCTAATTTTATGTTTTTTATGAAATCTGGCACTCCACAAAAAGTATATTCGGTTAGTAGTTTTTTAATGTGTTCAATATTATGATTTTTGTAAAAATTAAATATTAATCTATGCCGTATGTAATCGATACGCTTCATTATATAATCTGTCTGTCATCGATTTATAGATGAATTAATATATATAAGACGCGTAACAAAGTTAATTCGATAAAAATAAATTTTGCGTTTTTTATAACGCGTTATTGTTATTTTTTCTTTAATTTACTAATCCAAAATAACGTAGATCGTTATCAGAAACCCATTCGAAACAAGCTTCGCCGAACTTATCCTCGAACTGCAATTGGGGAAAAACTGTGCTACTGTAACTATAATATGGAAGTAGACTTGTTATAATAATATTGCATTATTAAATAATTAACGAATTAATTAAAGATTAAGAACTTTTCGATACAGTATTAAATGTTTGCAAAATACCATATTCCAAAAAACGCTTCATCATTATATAGGAGATTTAAAGCGAAATAAAAAAAATACGCAGTTTAATCAGATTATATAGGAGATTTAAAGCGAAATAAAAAAAATACGCAGTTTAATCAGAAAACGCTTCATCGTTATATAGGAGATTTAAAGCGAAATAAAAAAAAAAAATACGCAGTTTAATCAGTTTTGTAATGTTGAGAAAAGAAACTTTCCGGAAATATAAAAATGGATAAAAGCGAATCCGTACCTCTCCTTCTATCCGTGCTACTATATGAATATGACATCATTTTCAATTAATGCTACTATGGTAACAACACCTAAATAAAAAACAACAAAGAAAAATTATTTCGACGATATTTTAATATTAACTGATTTACGGATAATAATAATAATAATTTAAGGATAATAATAATAATGAAAACATGGATAAATATGTAAACAAGATGAAAAAACAAAATACGATACTGGCGATGCGAATTGAATGTTAAAAGCTTGGTGTATTATTTGCAATTTTGTAGCCTATTCATTATCTACAGGGGGCGAAAAGTGTAGGGGGCGAAAATGGCTGGGGGCAAATTGTCGGAGGCGAAATGCAGGGGGCGAATTTTCCAGACCCCGGATCTCCATTAGTAAGACTGATCTATGCTTACAACTCGCATTAATCGAATATTTGCTGGCACTAACTGAAAAACGGTATCATTTTTATAAGTCGCACTAATCGAAAATCGCATTATTCGAACTCGCACTAATCGAGACCTACTTGTAGTACACTTTTAAACAGAATTTAAAAGTAAATAAAAATTTGAATAATCTGTGTGTAAAATATATGTAATATGTATGATTTTGATATCTTACAGAGGAGAAAAAAGAAAAAGAAAAAAAAAAAATATATATATATATATAGGGGCCCAAGGCCCAAAACCTGGTTCGTACCGGGGCCCAGAATTTCTCTCGGCGCCCCTGAGTGTCCTGATCATTCCCTCTCATTCTGACCCCATATTGAAATAAAAAATGTGGCGTGTGAAAGGATTAAAAAAAATTGCATTTTTTCTCTTCAGAGTAAATTGCGTTTACTCTTTCAATACGTAATGCTTACAAAACAGGACGATAGCATTTCATAGAAAACTTTAACATAAATTATGGAATCCAGAAATACATTGTGAAATAATTTGCTTCAATCTGCAAATCAAAAAGATTGACGTTTTAAAAAATAGTATTTCCAATTCAGTTATTATCATGCTTCCTGTTATAATGAAATTTTTAATGACGAAAGTATCGATACATTTTGATGTTTCCACAAAAGTTGAAACCAAAAGTTTATGTTTACGTAAATATGATATATAAAATATTAGATCTTCTTCTTAACTGATGTTAAAATACGAGCAAAGACTCATTATTAAAACGATCAAATTTATTGTTTCTTGTTCAGATCCACGTCTACAAACTTTTATGATTAAAAGAAATGCCATGAAATTCTTACGAGAGGCGATTTATATGTTTACAAACACAGGGCATTTCTGTATCTTCGACTATGTCTGGTCATAACGATTCGTATCAAAATAGGATAAAAATCTTCTTTGAATAATACGCAAGAAATCCAAATGACTATCTCAATGCAGAGGAGGATTGCCACTACAAATTTGGTTCAGATAAACATTTTTGATAGGATTCGTGTTTTTTCATATTGGTAAACTTCCTAGCGACCGGATTATTCAATCTGCCCGATATTCGTATACCAGATGGAATACTATTTCATGAATATAAATATATATATAGGCCCTATATCAGTTTGTCATGAAAAATAAATAGAGAAGAACTCAAATTTTTACAGTATTTGCTTTAGAAAAAAAAAAATGTCATCTGCTAATACAGACAACATTTTTTATACCAAATACTATATTGAAATTTATATGTTTTCAGAATGCGCATTGAGCATCCTGAATTTCTCGTATTACATTATAAAATTATATTGTCAGTAATGATACTACTATGAAAAATAAATAGAGAAGAACTCAAATTTTTACAGTATTTGCTTTAGAAAAAAAAAATGTCATCTGCTAATACAGACATTTTTTATGCCAAATACTATATTGAAATTTATGTTTTCAGAATGCGCATTGAGCATCCTGAATATCTCGTATTACATTATAAAATTATATTGTCAGTAATGATACTATTAAAGTTATTTTGAAAGTCAAAATGAACTCATATATAAAGTATTTATTTTTCGTTTGGGAATCATTTCTAACGTTTCAGATATTTTTCAAGTAGATTATATACTGTATATCAGTTATTTCAAACTGCGGATCGCTACCCATTAATGGATCAAAAAATCAATTTTTTTTTAATTGGGTTATGATCAGCACTTTTTAAAAATAAATAGAAAATGTCAAGGTAAATTGACTGATCTTTATCAAGACAGACACACATTGCAATAAATATGCGGCCAGTTGCAACGAGCAGTGTGAAATTTTTTTTAAATTGGGTTATGATCAGCACTTTTTAAAAATAAATAGAAAATATCAAGGTAAATTGACTGATCTTTATCAAGACACAGACACATTGCAATAAATATGCGGCCAGTTGCAACGAGCAGTGTGAAGAAGTAAAGGGATGTGATGAATGAACACATTGGTTTAGAATGGATCAAGTTTTTGAATGTGACATTAATGGAGTGCGTAGTAGTTATATTTTAATCGAATTCGTATAAATTGCCATTAAAATGAGTCGTTTTTAATAATATATCTCTTACAGGTTTCAGTCAACACTTTTTTGGAATGGTCTAATCATCGAAAAATTCTTGAATATTGAACTTTTCGACGCGTTAATACGGAAATACTTTAAAAGTTAGAACTTATAAAATTTTATATTAACTTTTATTGTTTGAGATTATTCGACACAAAATTTATAACATGTATAAGATTTCATTCTTTCGTTACAGGCCGCATTCCAGGTAGAAGCTTCTTTCTAAGCAATAGGGTATATCAAAACAAAACTCTCAAGATATTAATATCATGTGCGCGTTTATAGATCCGTAAATACAATAAACAAAATATTTCAAAAAAATAAACTTCAAATGATTTATAAAAAATATACAGTATATTATTTATACAAACGAGAAATTTGGCATATATAAAGCAAGATATAAAATTGATATTAACAAAATTAATATAACATATAAACAAAATTTGATATTTTAAAAAAACGAGTAATAATGTGCATAACATTCTTGTACTGTATATTGGAAGAAAAATATTGATACTTTTTTTTTATAAAACATAACATATAAACAAAATTTGATATTTTAAAAAAACGAGTAATAATGTGCATAACATTCTTATACTGTATATTGGAAGAAAAGGATTGATACTTTTTTTTATAAAAATTTTCATTATTTCGCATTTAAGTCGTAAGAATCACTGTTTGATGGTAATTTTAAACCAATGAACTTTACTTCGATGATAAGATATCCAATCATTCCGATTATGAGAATTCCTAGAACGATATATATTTTGATTTCTACACATAAATAACTGCTATAGGCAAAAGCGATACTGAATCCCAAGGACTCCCACATTCTGTAATTGGAAAAAGCTGCCTCTTCGTTGGTTTTAAAAAGAACTCCATAAAAGGCTAAAATAATAAAAAAAGTAATGAGTTAAATATTATGTTTATATGCTTATCGTTAACTCTATCGCGTTACATTACCATTGATCTGAGTTTGCCACACAGCATCGGCCAATCCCCATATTCCCGCTATAACGAAATAAATAGCAAAGGCATCCGGATGCGGTTTCCAGTACAAGAGAGAGATGCATGTTGAAACATTGGCAGCTGCAGCAATTAAGAAAATGGGCATTCTTCCAACCAACTTGACTAGAGGACCGGAAAATAGCGAAACTATGGCATTGACCACTCCAAAACATATAGCGATCAAGCCAATTCGATGCACTCCCAATACGCACGCAATGAAAGCCTGTAAAAAAGTTTTTCCAATTATAAAAATCATTTTTAAAATAAACTTTATTAGACGTATGAACTTTGAACGTTTATGTTTTGTTTAACATTTATTTCCGATACGACCTTGAACGAAATCCATATTAAACTATTTAAATATCGTTTTATAAACAGTATCTATTCTTTAAAGTACTGTATAAAGACAAGGTCTTATAAGACAGCATCTGAGTGAGTGCTTTCGGTTATAAACATAATTATCTAAATATATTAGTTTTCAATGATAATCTGTATTGTAAATCTTAGGAAAGAGAATGACTGTTCTATAAACAGTAAAAAATTATACACACTATAGCTCTTACAAACAGAATATTTTAAGTATTAACTTGATTAGAAATATTATTTTAAAAATGTCCGTGTAATAATTTTCATAATTCGAAAGTTTATAAAATTATACGCAATAAAAAGTTGCTCACCTTTGTATATTCACCAAGAAAAAATGTTTGTTCGATTCCACTATATAACGTCAATGGAATCAACAGAAGCTGTCTGTAATCTTTCAGATGTCTGAATGTAGCCAACAGCAAACGAGAAATTTTCTCGTCTTTCTCTTCCGATTCTCTGTTCAGAGGCGACAGGAATATGGCTATTAATACGGAAGAGAGTATGCAACAACCTAAATAAATTCCGATGAGCATGTTGGTTCGTTCTTCCGGCGGTTTTTCTAAATTTGGATTCGTTTGGTTAGTTTCCTCCTTCACTGGACAAAATCTCGCTCCACAGTTTTCCCAATTCTCTTCTGTAGAATTTCTTTCGCCGGTTTCCAGAATCAGCCACGAAATGAGATTGCCCCAGATCTGACTAGTTTGGAAGAACATGAAGAAAATACCAAAAAAGCGAACGATGACCACATCCACTTTTTCGTTGATTAATTTTGCGTATTTGAAACCTATTTCGTTCAAATAGGTGCATTTGGCAGACCACAAACAAGAAGCCCCTATTCCAATTATGACAGCTCCGGGAACCATAGTTTCCATTTTTGGATAAAAATTGGAAGCTATGTATGGTGCGTAAGCGATAACAGAAAGCACTAAAGTTAACTTACATCCTAGTCTTTTGATAGTGTAAGTAGGTAAAAACATAGAAGCCAAAATCAGAGAGGCATAAATGACGCTTTGGGAAACTAATCCGACTTCATTATTCAGAGTACTTTGTAGATTGGCCAACGCTTGGAAAGCGGTGAACAACAACGTAAATCCGATACAGATTATTGTTAGATTTGTTAGAATTTGTCTCTTGGTCATAGGTTTTGTCTTCATGTTAACGTTGTCCGCGTTTTTGGCAATTTTTCCACTTTCCTCATCTCCAACGTTAGTAAAAATTTCGTTCTTCTCCTTTGTAAACACCATAACTGTAAGCTAGCAAAATCGAAATTAAACTGACTATATCAATGCAGATACGTAATCATTCATCGCACGAGGATGTTGCAACATCGTAACAGCATCGTAACGTCGGCTCGAAAACCCAAGTATTCCACGTAATTACATAACTAAATCACCACTTTTGAGCATAATATATCACCTACGTCTGCATAAGTTCCATTTTAAAAACTTGACATCTGCTAGAAATTAAACCAAACCGAATTAACCGATACAGAAGTTGAATAGATGCGTTGTCAAGCCAACAACACAAATATCCGGCTTAACGTAGTTTACGCAAGCTGGCTATTTTTTTGAAAGAATTCGATAAGAAAATTTTTTGATTAATTTCTGAATATTGTCAGATAACCAAAGTTTATTTATTTCAATATAATCGTATCATAAATTTCGTTACGTCCTTGAACTCGGATTAAGTCTAAATAATAATGCAATTAAATTAATTCGCATACTGTATTATAACTGATACACGAATATTTAAAAAATAATAATTTTTCTTCTTATCCTCCCGAACCAGTGAATTTATGAATCGCGTAATCGATGATGAATTACCGAGCTCTGTTTTATCTAGAAAAATTATTTCAACACAAATTTTGATTTCTAAATAATCCTACACATCATTGCTGCATATATAAAAATCTGCTAAAAATATTAATAAAAAATAGTTTAGCTTAAACTATTAGTAAGATATACAAGAGGTGTTAGTTGTTACACCGAGAGGGATAAAATTTAGTATATAAGTTATGTTTGTTTTAAAACGATCATAACTTATAAACAAATAATATAATCATTTTTTGTTTAGATCATAACTGTAGTCACAGAATTATCAAAATAGGAACTGATGCAATTCTATGACTATCTAATATAATGAAAATATTTTTTGAAAGTAAGAGTAATAGTCGAATAAGATAATTTTCATCCAGTATCAGGGATTCGTTTTCGATACACACGGTTTTATATACCTCGGAAATAATAATATACTGTATTTAGAAAAATAAAAATTCTTACGTCTCGCGATAAAATGTGCGAACTGAGATTTCTATTATGAAATGGCAGCCTTCTGATGTTTGGAAAGTGTAAAATGACGGTTCCATTTCTTTATAGAGCCTAGATTGAAACGAAAATTGAGTTTAGTTTCTGAAATGGAATTTTCGATTATTATTCTTATGTAACTCTACAATTATATTGAGCAACTTGATATTTCCTTAGTAGAGGGAACTGCGTTACATACATAATTCAAAAACTCTACGATCATTTCCGATTACCTGGATTAAATATAATAATAAATAATTTACAAATTCAGACTAGAAGCATCAGTTTTCAATATGAGAGAGCATGAATTTTCCTCGGGAAAAAAAATTTTATATATTGTGTATATATATATTATTATTATTATTTTGTGAATACAGTAAGATCCCGTTTAACGCGGGGGATCGTTCCAAGGAAATAATATACCTCGGAAATAATAATATACTGTATTTAGAAAAATAAAAATTCTTACGTCTCGCGGTAAAATGTGCGAACTGAGATTTCTATTATAAAATGGCAGCCTTCTGATGTTTGGAAAGACACTGTGAGATGGCATAGGAGTATCGATGCAACAAATTCGTGCCATTTCAGATTTATGTGAATATAACGATTTGAAAAACCACGTCAAAGTGATTCAATAAAAATATAGAATTCGGAAAAAACCACGTTATATCGAAACAGCGTTAAGCGGGGTCTTACTGTATATATATTATTTATTCGCGGAAGAGATTCCGATGTATCGGTATCTCTTCCGCGATTATACCAATACATGATACCTCGGATTACGAACGTCTCGGTTCACGAACAAATCGGTCTACGAACACCATTTGTGAACAAATTTTGCTTCGCTTTACGAACGATGCTTCGGTTCACGAACACACATGCACGGAATGCATGGAGCGCACGTGACTCGCAGCGCACAAAACCCTGAGCACAGCCTCGCCCCCATCAGCAATCCAGTTCGCCCAGCTCATATGGGTACAGTAAAGTTCCAACAAGTGTTGATATTTTAGTTTTTTTCTTTACTTAATTAAATTTATCCCTTATTATGGCTCCCAAAAAAGTTAAAAGTGTTAGTGAAGGTGGTGTTAAACATGCTTTCTTCTAATATTACTGTTATATTTATTTCCTTTCTGTATTATTTCCACACATAAAGCCATATCATGTTAAAAATTTTTTCTAGGAAAAAACGTATTATTTGGATTTACATTAATTTCAATGGGAAAAATTGATTCGGTTTACGAACTTTTCGGATCACGAACAGGGTCAAAGAACGGATTGTGTTCGTGAACCGAGGTATCACTGTATTTTATAATTTATTCATTTTTAGTTTAGAAACTTTTTAATATTTTAAGTAATTATTGTTGGCTTGTTTCACGATCTTGCTGGCAATTTTTTTTATATACAGAAAATTTAATGTTAAGTTTCGAACAAAAAGTGGATGCATATAAAACAAGAATTTTTTTTAATATGGCTGAAAAACTTTTCTATCCCGTATATGTTAAATGATCGGATTCTATAGTACGATTCAGTATGTATTGTATATATGATGATAAAAAATAGCCAAATAAAAATAAACAGTTTTATGCAATATATTTTTCAATGATTTTGCTTTGATTTTAATTATCTTATTGTATTTGAAATTTCAAATGTTTAGATTTTTATAGTGATAACATCGATCAAACTACAATAAAACTTCGTTTAACGCGGGGGATACTTCCAAACCAAGCGCTAAGTGAAATAGTTTTAAACGAGGTCATGTTAACACGTAAATAATGGGATTAGGTAAAACAGGGCAGTGAATTAAAAAAAAGTACCTTTTTTTATTTTGTAATATTACAAACCAAGCGCTAAGTGAAATAGTTTTAAACGAGGTCATGTTAACACGTAAATAATGGGGTTAGGTAAAACAGGGCAGTGAATTAAAAAAAGTACTTTTTTTATTTTGTAATATGTATTATTATTACTGTATCACATTAATTTTAGACATTTTTTATTGCTAATATCGATTTGTATTCATAAATCATTCATGAAAATAAAAAAAAAAAATATTCGAGTAAATAATTTGTGTGTGTGATGAGAAAGATTCTTCTTCATTTGACACTTTGTTTTTTCGATAAGAAGTCATCTAACGTTGTCTTTTCCTCTTTCGTTCAGCAAGCAATTGTCGATAACAAGACATCACATCTCTGACACTTCGTTTTGCCTTTGAACTTTATTTATATAAAATGAACCAAATATTGATAAACTGACCCATAATTTCCGTAATAGTGGCTAAACTTCTTTTGAAAAATATGGCCACCTTGACAGTATCATACGAAATTGCACTAATATCCAAACGCATTGCGAGGCGGAAAAACGCGTTATATCGAAACAGCGTTAAACGGAGTACGTTAAGCGAGGTGTTACTATACGAATTTTGACTTCACCACACAATAAAAGTTTGCAATGAAAAAAATCTCTCTCTGAAATATTAAAAAATAAAAACAAGCAGTTCTGGAAAGAACAATTGCCTACTTTAGAATAATTAAAGTTAACGGATCAATATATGTGTTATCAAAATCATTTATAATAAAATCTATTATGTTGACTTGTCGTAAAAATTCTATTTGTGTTTCGTAATTAGAGAAAAAAATCTGAGATTATTGAATATCCGCCATTTTTAAACAAAATGAATGTTTACAGTTAGTTAATATTATTTCAGATTAGACTTTAATGATCTGACTAATTTGTTAAATTTAATAAAAGGCAATCAAACACAATAAATCATTAACCATTAGGGAGAAACCTTTGAAGTTTGAACGTGTGCCATCTTTAAATGATTACAGAAGGTATTCGTTAATGCATCACTTTCATACTCTCTGCAAAAGGAATTAAAGTGTTCTATAGAATTTTTTAGTTTTATCTACGTAGTTTCATGTTGCATTCAGATAATAATGCATAAATTAAATTTTTAATAAAAATATTGGTTTTTAATTTAAGAAGTTACGGGTTTCAAGAAAAATTATATTTTAGTTTCCTTTTTTTTATATTAATATGTAATTATTTACTGTTACTATGGTACATTAGAGAAGTTACACACACGATCTATATTAAGACTACAGTACTTATATTCCTGTAATATTATATAAGTCAAATTTACTTATAAAATTTATGGTAAATTTAAAAAATTTATTTTCAAATTTACCATAACACTAATGAAAAATTATTATTTAAGTCAAATTTACTTATAGCACTTAAATAATAATTTTTCATTAGTGTTATGGTAAATTTAAAACATTATATAACTTACATTACATATTAAAGCACATTTGTAAAGAAGAAAGGAAATAACTATGTTATCTATCATCTCAATATGAGAAAAGCTATAATAATATGAGACACATAAAAATTACATCATATTATGATTATAAAAATAACTTGATTTTCAAGAGTGAATTTAACTTTATCATAATTGCCATCACTACAACATTACTGTACAAAAAATTATGATGCTGATTTTTAAAATATTCTGCACTGTATATTAAAATTTATGTAAAGAATGTTTTTGAATTTGTTTAAGCTATATTTTCATAATTCGGGAAGCTCCATATAGATATATAAATCAACAATTATCGAAAATGTTAATAAATCTTCTCTTTAAATCATAATTTGAAAAACATCTGAAGTATATAATTTTATTAATTAAAATCTTAAAACATCAGAAAGTATTTTTATATAGTAAATAATAAATTTATTTAATATTTATGAAAATAACATTAAATAATTTTTATTCTGAAAAAAATACACAAATTTTAAATATGTACATTTATATCTTTTACTTTGACTCTGTGTTTTATAATTTAAGAATGAAAATAAAGAATGAGTAGCACATTGCATCACTTGACAGTTATAACACTTAATTTAGTGTAGAATAAAAAATTTTTTTAATACATTAGGAAGAAAATAAAATAGTACAAAAATTCTTAAAAACTAATTATTTGTTACACAATGAATGTGTAGCAAGTAATAACATTCTCACTTTTACATAGTATTTATGATTAGAATTAGCTTGTAAAAATGTCATTAGTTTTTGTTGAAGTGATCTTAATACTGCTTTGCCATGCTCTCTTGTCACATGATTATTCATGTCTAGTTGCATTACAGCTTCTTCTACATATCTAAAAAATAATTTTGTTACATGAATTATATTTTATATTAAGGATTAAGGAATTCAGTATATTGCAAATTAGCAAATTCAACAATTATTATTAAATTTTAAGAATAAAAAATTTTAAATAAATCAATGGATATTTTATTTCTGTGTAAAGTTAGTATTTATCCTCCTATACTAAAAAGTCCACATACATCAATTAATTGATTAAAAAATTAAACATTTTAAGGCAACAAAATAGAATAAAGCCTGGTTTTTTTACATTTCCGTTCATAACAGAGGGAGAAAACAAGAAGAAAGTCTATAGAATGGGTGTAAATTCATTATCTGATTTGAAATGACTTAGGTTTGTTAAATATTGATACATTTACAAAATGTTTTTTTTCTTTTGTTCTAGAGTCTCTGAGAATATTGTGGAGAAGCAAGATGATGACAGTAGTGACATCACTGTAAACAAATAATAAAATGACAATGTCACAGACAACATGCTACACTTTCTCCCAACACTATCCAAAATTGTCACAAAATTTAATGATAAGTGGACTGGTTGCAGACTCAAGACAAAGTAGGCAACTGTTGGCAGTGCGGAATCCCCAGAGTATGTAGTGGCAATTAGGGAAATGTTCACTCACAGCCCCATTAAATCAACATACCTGGCCACTTGTGAGAGCACACTTGGTGTGTTGATTTACCTGGCATGACAGAAAAATTAACGACAATTTTGGAGTGTTGGGATGAAGTATAGCATGTTGTCTATAAATGCTTTGCCACCATCACTGCACAAGGACAACAGATTTCCACACTTCATACCACGAAGCTATCTTGGTACGATCTTGCAAAGAGTTTGTTCGTCATTTTATTATTTGCTCAAAGTGACATCATTGCTATTGTTGTCTTGCTACTCCACAATATTCTGAGAGACCCTAGAAGAAAAGAAACAAAACAATTTGTAAATCTATCAATATTTAACAAATCTACAGTAATTTCAAATCAGTAGTGACTTTTCACCGTCCTGTATATTAGATATAGAAAAAAGGTAGCAGGTAATCATATTTGAATATATTTTCCCCTCATGTATTTTATTAATATAAAAATAATCATTGTAAATTATAAATGCAAATGATCATTAATAAATAAAAAAATTATATAGTATAACCTTGGATCACACACAAATATTTTTCATTACAATCTTTATCAAAATGACCATTCATTTTTGTATAATTTTTTATGAAAAGCAATATAAATATTTAAATATTGATAATTCTAACCAACAAGGTAAACAGTAAAAGGCAATGGTCATATTGAATAGATTATTGAAACTATCCTTTCTCAGCATTAATTTCAAAATTATGAAATCATACATTTAGTACATATCAATAAAAAATATATTATTAAATAATTTATATATGTGAAAATTATTATACAAATTTTTTACAGAAGTTCATTTGACTCGTAAAAAAATTTGGAATGCAAAATAATTTTAAAAATGGCTTTAAAATTTTATATATATAGTGCAATACTACTATTTACACTATAGTATTGTAACAATGGCTATGGTATTAATGTAACTATAACTCTCACTAGAGAAGTTATCACATATCATAACAATTATTGTAATAAATATAAATTGTATATATTGTAACTAGATGCACATATTGTCTCTCCACCACCTTGTATATAGACTACAATACATATAGCATTTATCTTAATTTTACCAAAATAATTATATAATAATTTACAAAATAAACTTGATTTTACATAGCCATTGCAAAGAACATAAGTTTCAGAGCTCCTGTATTTCTAGTTAAAATCTGAATTCTATTAATCATACCTTAATTTTAAATCAATGTGTGTAGATAAGTCTGCTACTAATTGTTGAATTAAGGATAGAAGTACATGCTGTTGCAATGGGCAGGGATATTGACCAAAAACTACACTTGGATCAACTGCTCTACATGTGAACAACACTAGATTTAAATTAGCAGCTGACAATGCCTATTAAAAATAAATATAAAAAGTTTCAATCTATTCAATTAAATTAAAAAAATGTTTATAAATTTTTTGTTACCTGTTGAAAAGCTGCACTTAATTGTCCTTGTTTAATTGCCTGGAGAATTTGTTGCTGTTGCATTTGCATATCCACCACTGAAGGAAAAGGAGTTGTATTGCAGGAACGTAATGCTACCAAGTCATTCTCTAATAAAGACTGATCTTTCAAAGTAGAATCTATTTCTTCCCTAACCAATGTCTGGATTTTATTTATCATCATTTCTTGTTGTTTTGCAAGCATTTCTTGAAGATGCTTATCTATTTGTTTTTTTACTTCAACAACACAAGATTCAAGCAACTGTTCAGTAAATAATTTTATTTCATTTGCTTGTTCTAATGTTTGCGTAATTGTTTTGTCATTGTTATTACACACTTGTTGTGATTGTTTGTTTAAATACATATCCACTTGATGCAAGTCTAGAATATATAATAAAAATACAAATTTTAAATTTACAGATATAAATCAATATACTGTATTATACAATAGTAAAATAAAAATTAAATATTTTTTAGAATTGACTGCATTTCATTTTTTAAAATTTCTGGTTTCTGGTGGATTCTGGACTTTGTGACTATTTTAGTGTTTTAATGTTAATTTATAATCTAATATATATTTTCTGTTATTCTATAATATAGTTATAAGTTATTATATTTTATTATAATTATTAGTTATAATTTTCTTAACTTATGTTTTTGAATTTGTTGTATAATGTATTCTTGAATTCGAATTTTGAGAACAGTTCAAATGTTATTCGATTCTGTATTTGTTATGTGCAACTGAGGAAGATATATGATTATATCGAAAACGTTTTTGTTAATTGAATAAAACTGTTTTATTTACTGCTTTTAGTGCTTATGGTTTTTTATTATTTTACTGCTTTTCATTATTAGACCTTAATTATTAATTTAAATTTATTCATTTAAAATTATTTTAATTACATCAATCTTAATTTTTCAAAGAAGCTTTTTGATAACTTAAATTTTAGGTTAACAATGAAACATACAATCTTTCTTTTTAAAAAAATTTTCTATTTTATCATAGATGTTTTACAAATTTTACCAAAATACTTTGAATAAACATAATGTCGATAAAATACAAAATATGCATAATGAATTTTTTGACAGATATTTATAAAATACAGGAAAGTATTAATTTTAAATTTCTGCTATATCAATCTGATTTATATAAATAAATTTACATCAATTTTCTCTGAGTGTAGCAAAATTTTAGCAACTTAACTGATTTGCAAAAAAATATATACTTAAATTTTATTTCTGGGTTGTATATTTGTGATGTGTGTTTTTGCTATAAAACTGTATTATAAACTATTGTAATTAAAAAATTTTTTCTTGATTTGCAAAAAAATATATACTTAAATTTTATTTCTGGGTTGTATATTTGTGATGTGTTTTTTTGCTATAAAATTGTATTATAAACTATTGTAATTAAAAAATTTTTTGTAATATGCATTATTTATTGAATACAGAAAATTCCTTTATATTTAAATCTAATACACTTATTAATTTTAAATGATCTACATGAAATGATTCTATTTTTTCTCAACAAAAGTAGAAGAGAATAGTGATTATCAAATTGATTGTTTGTTTTGTGTCTGTATTTTATAAAAGATGATACTGTAGAGAAAATACATTATGCTTTAAACTGATGAAATCTATTTAAAGCATATAGGATAAGGACTGTTATAAAAAAAAACTTAGTTTGATACTGACAAAGGAAATCAATCTTTACATGATTTGTATATAGAAAATATGTTTTATTTGTTAAAACTAAATGATGTTTAAAATGAAGGAGAAATAAGAAATTACAAAAAAAAAACACTATTTCATTCACTTCAAACATATTTCGTTTTAGTTCTACATCTAAAACATTATATATCATTTACTTTTAACAATTAAAATATATCTTTCTGTAAAAAGACTATTAAAACATTAAACAACTGGATTAGTTTCATCAATATCAAACAAATTGAACACTCCTCCTTACTGTTCAATTGATAAAACCTACTTAATGCAAAATTATTCTAAATTGCTATATCTTTTTTTAACAATGCAAATACAATAAGCAATTAATATAACAGTCACTCTAGGGACTAGTGTTGAACAATCGATGGTTTGATAGCAATGTTCGATGTTTTAAACATCGATGTTTTGGTATAATATTTCATTTTTTTTCTATTTATGTAGTTGAATTGATGTTTGTTAGGTAATATTACATAATATTTTTATAAACGGAATTTTTTATAATTGGTGATGATTTACTTATTTTCTTTTTAGTTTTGCATCAGAAAAATCAAACAATTCTTCTGACAATACTGATTACAAATAGCATCTAGGTTTGTCACGTGAGACACCATCATGGTCATTTAATTAATATTCAAAATGCTTTTGGTTTCTTTTTTGTTTCAAATTATTTATATCTTTGTAGCTCAGTAACTATGTCTTTGTCCAGCTTTCTGTGGCAACATTTTGCTAAAAATAAAAGTAATTCTGCAACTTGCATACATTGTTCAAAAGAACTGAAAATTAATGGTGATAGGTTCCTTCTCCACCAACGATTAAAAGACTAATTTCCGATAAATATAGTAATATGGTATCCATAGTCAAATAGCAGCTCAAACAGAAATTTTGCTTATTGACAACTGATATATGGACAGACATCCAAAATAAGAGTTATACTAGCTTGATGTCCACTTTATAGAGGAGGAAAATAAACTATGCAATGAAACATTGAATATTGGAAGAACATCATATTAGCGAGTATCTAGCTAATAATGAAAGCAATTGATAAAATATTGAAAAATAGATAAAGAATATATCAATGCAGTTGTTACTGAAAATGCACAAAAACATATTTTGTTACATCAATGTTTTTTGGACCGATGCTTTCTAACATTAATGTTATCTTTTGATGATTTCATCGTTGCTAAACATCAACGTTTTCCCATCAATGTTCAACACTACTAGTGTAAGGCCTGAGGACGATGTTTACAGTCATTGGCCTAAAGTGCGGTGAGGGACGCGCGTAAGGATGGGTAATGCAGTCGGCAGATAAATCAGAGACGACGTTCAACAAGAACAACTTCCTTTATTAGAGAGACTTTCAAATCACAATTAACAACTTGTGACATTTGAGAGATACCTGTATTATCTTGATTAAGATAACAACAATGAGAAGTCGATGTTTACAGTCATTGGCCTAAAGTGCGGTGAGGGACGCGCGTAAGGATGGGTAATGCAGGCGATGTTTACAGTCATTGGCCTAAAGTGCGGTGAGGGACGCGCGTAAGGATGGGTAATGACAGTCGGCAGATAAATCAGAGACGATGTTCAACAAGAACAACTGCCTTTATTAGAGAGACTTTCAAATCACAATTAACAACTTGTGACATTTGAGAGATACCTGTATTATCTTGATTAAGATAACAACGAGAAGTAATGTCGGCTGACCGTTGAAGGATCAACACAAAGATGTTAAACAAAGTCTTTAGTCCTTTCACAAAATTTGGTGAGAAATCTCTAAGAATTCGTAGACGAAAAGAAAAGTGATGCATTAATCAAAGTTGGATGACTGTTGAAGAGTTTAGTGGATTAGATGGGGCCTTCCGACTCTAAATTCGGAAATCTCGGAGTTACTGTTGAAACACAGAGACGAATGGAGATCCCAGGAAAATAGAGCGAGGAGGAAAAAGGCGAGCCAGTAAGAGCAAGCCTCGATCGAGGGTGCATCGGATCTTAAATATCCGTGACCCTATTTTGACCCTTATTCCCGGGGATATTTTTCTCTTTAACTTACAGATGGTTCAGATATCATTTCTTAGATTTTGAATTGACACCTGAATAAATGAATTTCGTCAAAATTCATTATTTAAAAGAACAATGGCAAAACATAACACGTCTGTTATCATATTGCAGCTTTGTCAACAAATTCCTTAACTCATCTCTGGGGGGAAGATTAATGACCCTCTACACAAGGAACAAATTAACTCAAAATCAAGAATTACATGTAATATATACTTTTATTTAGTTTTTTGTTTTTTCTATTATTTTTCATATAACTAAAACAAGTAATTGTCTTTAATATTTGTGTTTTATATTTTGTATATTTAATTTTCAATTAAAGAATTTATTCAATTAAAAGTTATGAATGATTTAGAATTCAATTAGAGTAAATATTACTAATGTAACTTACTTTAATGTAATTACTTTAAGTTTTATTATTACTTACATTCTTTAATTCCTTTATTAAAATTTTCATTTAATTGTTGAAATAAATTTTGACATGCTTTTTCTAATGACGGGGTTACCATATTTTTGCTTACTTCTAAACATGCATCATGAAGTTGTGGCTCAATAGCAGAAACCATAGAATATCCAATATTTTCTGAAAAACCCTTCAATTACAAATATTAAAATTAATATTTTGTTTAATAATAGCATATTAAATGGTACTTATTTTCATATATATCTTATTCATTTATTAAAAATTTCTGCAAAACTTTTAAATAAAATATCATTTAAAAATATCATAATCTTAAAAACTTAAGAATATTGTATAATAACTTCTTGATTTAAATACTATTCTGTAATGGACTTAATAAATTTTGAAAATTTACTTGTCTTTGAAGACAGGCAGTAAACTTCACTTGTCTTCCAAGAATTTCCATTTCGTGTAAAACTCGATAAATTTGCCTAGATGATAATTTTTGACATGATATTTACAAATCAATAATATTTCAATTTGAATAGTTGAAATTTTTATTATTTTGTTTATGGCTAAATATTCTTTACTCTTTACAATATACAAGCTTTTATTTTGAATTATTCAATTGTAGAAGTATCTAACATATCTAGACTGGTGAAGATAATGACTAAAATATTATAAAAGCTAAAGACTATGATAATTATTATAAAGGTATTTAAAACTGTCTAACAGCAGTTCAACTAGTAATTGTTAACTATATTTATAGAGGCTTATTTTAAAGGAATTTTTTCAAATACATTTTTTAGATTCAACTTTGATTAAAGGATCATCAATTTATAGAGGCAGATCTTAATGGATATATTTATTATGCTTTTAGAGAGAAGTGAATCATGATATCTGACAATAATTCATTTAATATTAGATGGGGTATAAATAATTAAGTTCTTCAAATCATCTGAGCTAGATATTTTGCCAATATAAGAATAGTGGCAAAATATCATCTAACAACTGATCTTCCAGCCTTTTTTTTTAATCATATTTTTAAAATGTTTGGCTTTTAGTTATATTCTTTAATCTTGAAGATGTATAAGGCATCTTTTATAACAAAGACTCAGCTTAATTCATGTACCAAGAAAAAGGCATATTATTCAATTAGTGAATTATTGTTTTTATTAAAGACAATGGAAAGATTGAAGATTTGTTATAAACAATATTTTATTAGTTTTTACTGCAATGTACTCAATTTGCCTATTTATCAGGTTGACTAATTGAAACTATTATTCATGATATGGTATTCTTCAATAGAAAAAGAATTGGTTGTAAGAAAATTTATTTTTGATGCTAACAAGCAAAGTATTTGTCCAACTCATTATTCATTAGAATAATTTCATGTGATAAAAAGACCCCCAGGTATCGTCTCGCGTACCCCAGGGGGTACGCGTACCACACTTTGGAGACCACTAGTATAAAGATATTTGTTTTAGTAAGATTTTCATTATCACCTATTTATTTTGGGAGATTTTACAAATCAAAATAATAATCGAGATTTTCAGAATTCTAAAATTTAACTAATTCATGATTCAAACAATTATTTTAAATTTTTTATATAAATTTTAACAGTTACAACAATTTTTATATATACCTAACATATGGAAAATAAATAATCAAATTTGAAAAGTACAAGAATACTTTGTAGAGTGCAATTAATTGTTTCCAAGAAGTGCCTGCGCTATGCAAAGCCACATTGTTTGAGGTCTATTTATAATGGATTTCAATTTAATTTGTTTATTACAAGATTTCAGATAATAAAAATGTTAATCATAAATCAACATTTATTAAGGGGTTATACGCATTCCAAATAACTTCCCCTAGCAGTTTATTTTTGAAATAACTGCCAAATTAATAATTATTATTTTTAATTAATGCTATGGTGCCACCATCATCTGTTGGATTAATAATAATTTATTTAAATTTAGGCTAAGATGGTAGTAAAAATTAAAGTTCAATTATTAAATAACAGATGGCGCCACCTTAGCCTAAATTTAAATAAATAAGTATTAATCCAACAGATGGTGATACTGTAACATAAATTAAAAATAATTATTATTAATTTGGCAGTTATTTCAAAAAAAACTGCTAGGGGAAGTTTGGCTTGATAGGATTATTTATATGTTAAATAATCCTTAATTTTTTAATTTTTATTAACCAAATAGCAAAGAAAATTATTTCGACCTGATATAAAAGGTTGTAGAAAACATTATGGCTCATTCATTGAATTCTCACATTCTATTTTAGCAAACGAAGTGCCATTCTTGTAACATTTTATAATTTCAAATTTCTTCTCTATTATCAACCATTTGCATTTTTTTGTTACTCCAACAGCGTCTTCTTTATTTTGTCTTTTTTCACTTATTATTAGTATTTAATATTCTTTTATTATAACATAAATAATAAAATGCCACGAGGAAAGAATGTGTCTATTTGAGAGCCAATCAAAAAACTACTGCATAAAAATGGCTCGACTGTCACCTGTGACACTTGGTGGTCGCCAATCAGTGTTGCCAATGTTGATATGTCTAATAATCAATCTGTAATAATAAAAACTGTGTTATGCAAGATATTCCTGTATTTATTAGAATAATTATTAATTACTACAAAATTATTAATCTAATAATTTATAAATATACATAAAAAGAAATTATAGAATTTGCTTGAATATTTTAGCATGAATTCAAAACTGATTCTTTATATATCTCATCTTTCATGCATGTATTTGTTTTGTTTAATAATAATTGTTAAAATTGCTTTATTGATTCATTAATTATATTATTTATAAAGATCATAAAAAGATTTTATGGTTTAGAAATTGAATATTTCTTTCAATTAAATTATTATTTTTTGTAAATTTAAATTGCTTTAAAATAACAGTGTTTGACCAAATGAAAGATGATAAAATCATTAAATGTATTTGATATCATAAAAATTATTTGTTTTAGGAATTTTTGAAATCAACAGTTGATTTAGCAGATGTTATTGGACTTCATTTAGTAATGACAAAAGTTGCAGGTAAAGGAGAAACTAAATTTTTAGTTGCTGGTTTAGGCTGGGCAACAGCAGAACTTATTATGACGAGATTTGTACCATTATGGGTTGGTGCCAGAGGAGTAGAATTTGATTGGAAGTATTTGCAAATGAGTTTTGATTCTAATATTAGTTTGGTAAGTTTATATTAATTCATTGACTATTAATCTGATTTTAATAGATTCTTTTTTATAATTATTAATTATAATAAATTAAATGTCTATTCTTAGCACTAACAGCAATTGGTAAATGATGCTCAAGTAAAAATCAGAATGAAACATATCAGTTAGAAATACTTTTGGTTATTTTATTAACCGTCATCAGCTCATAACATTAAAAACAGAAAAATAGAACGTAAAATATATTTAAAATATCAATAATCCTTAGTTGCTAAATTATAATCTTTAAGCCTAATGTTGGAAACAATTAATCCAACATTCTATTAAATTTAAATAACTTCAGTTTTTGACATTATTAATATTTCATATAATCAACATTTAAGTTTGAGCTCTTCGTCTACATTTTTGCTAGTGCATATCCATGCTTTCAGGGCCCTCCTTTTCTACCTATTGATGGCCATTCCTTTCCTATTATTTTTTTGCTATCTGGAGAGCTTCTGCTGATATTTTATCTTCTCCCATTTAGCAGTAGGATTATCAAACTAAATAATTTTTAATTCTCAATAACGTTTTCAGTATACAACGATACTATCATCAGTTGAGTAACACATTCTACATAAGAACTACAGAACGAATACAATAAATTAGAATAGAATACATTTAAAAACAATTTAT
>AYEL01074476.1:0-14458 GCA_000484575.1 Olivierus martensii | reverse complement strand
GAGAGAAGTAATTTTCAAATGCACCACACTCATTTTGCAATCAGAAAGTTAGTATTTTTACAGAATAGAAAGTGGCGTCATCTATTGACAAAAAATATATAGAAACCATCGTTGATATAAACATATATAAAATATTTAAAACAAATAAAAAAATATAAATAACTGTATTTATATAAAACAATGTAAGAGAAAAATAATAATAATAAAATAAATAAATAAAAATAAAAAAATTGTCAAAGCTAAAAATTGAACCAGCGATCACGCAATTATGAAAGCAAATCTTCAACTACTACGCTACTGAGACATTCGAAAGTTAATTAAATTTTAGAATATATGAACTCAATACAAAATTTCTCATGCAATTTTCTCGACAATGCTTGAGTAGTGCACTTTATTGCTCACACATTATATTGTCCTAGGGGACTACTACAAGTATGCAAATTTCAAAAAAATTGGTGACCCAAATGTCTGAACCTCCCCTTGTAAGTCTAATTGATATGAAAACAAAAAAAAAGAAAAAATAAAAATTACAAAATCTCAAAATTTTCATCAAAATTTTTTGAATTTAGGATTTATTAGGTTTTTTATTGTCATTCTAACGATGTAAAATTTTTTTCAAGTTTTATTTCTTTCACAACTTTTTGTTTATTACATGAGATGGAGAAAATGCAATTTATATATACACAGTGACACAGAGATGTATACCCATTTTGGAATGAACCTAACACTGTTACTATTACTCCAACCTGTAATATACAAAATTTCTTGTGCAATTTTCTCGACAATGCTTGAGTAGTGCACTTTATTGCTCACACATTATATTGTCCTAGGGGACTACTACAAGTATGCAAAATTTCAAAAAATCGGTGACCCAAATGTCTGAACCTCCCCTTGTAAGTCTAATTAATATGAAAACAAAAAATAAAAATAAAAATTACAAAATCTCAAAATTTTCATCAAAATTTTTTGAATTTAGGATTTATTAGGTTTTTTATTGTCATTCTAACGATGTAAAATTTTTTTCAAGTTTTATTTCTTTCACAACTTTTCGTTTATTATATGAGATGGAGAAAATGCAATTTATATATACACAGTGACACAGAGATGTATACCCATTTTGGAATGAACCTAACACTGTTACTATTACTCCAACCCGTAATTTGTTTGTAGTAACATGTGTGTGAACTAATGCCATTTATTGTCCATTAATTTCAGTTACCATGCCTGAGTGGTTAGTGGAACATCGTGTGTTCACGTATGGTGCATACGTGAGAGGTGGCAATTCGGTTGTGGCAGCTCAGAGATCATTCCACCATCTTTTCAATGTTGGCTGACATAGAGCAGTCCCAACACCCATTTCAGTATGGTTTTTCATGTTGGGACTGCTCCGTGTTAGCCGATGTTGAAATGATGGCTGAATGATCTCTGAGCTGCCACAACTGAATCGCTGCCTCTCACATAACACCATGCATGAATATGCAATGTTCCACTAATCACTTGGACATGATTACTGAAATTAATGGACAATAAGTGGCATTAGTTCACATACATGTTAACTGGACATGGGAACTTCCTATTATTAGGAGTGTTACTTTATGTGCAGCCCGCAAAAAAATTTTAAAATTTAAATTGGCTCATTGATTAAAAAGGTTGCTCACCCCTGATTTAGACTATCTAATAACGAAAATTGTAATTGTAATAAATATGCTTATACAAAGACACACACTCGAAAGGAAAGCCATACAGTTAGGATATAATTGGCCCTGTAAATTAGAAAATCTAATATTTGATAAAGAACTATATAAAAATTTTAAGCAGTATATAAAAGATACTGGAGCATTAGACTGTAACTTCTAAAACAATACTGATTAGATGTCTAAATTTTGTATATTATATCTTGGGTATAATTGAATTTATGTTTTATATAATTAATACCTTGTTAAATTCTATATATTAATTGTGATTTTAATATATTAATTGTAAATTTTGTTTTTTATATTTGGTATAGAATTGACCTTATTTGTGTTTAATGTAATTACTACCTTGTAAAAGATTTATATTAATTATAGAAGGGGTAAGTTAATAATAAAACAGAAATTAAAAAAATGTTAGCATAACAATATGGAAGAAATAAAACTATATTGCAATCACTACAGATTAACTATTCTAAAAATTGTTTATTTCTACAATGAATTACAGATACTCAATCATTAATTATTCAACAAATAATATTTTCGGTATTACAGATGAAATCCTTCAATCAGCACCATTTTAGAACTGAAATAGACTTTGTGCTTAATTTATTTTCAACTATTTCACCAATTGTACAGTTGAATTGTGCAGGGTATTGTGTTTTATGTTTGTCGTGTCATCATTTCCTCGCCTATTGTACAGATGAACTGTGCAAGGTTTTGTGTTAAAAAAAATTATATGTAAATAATATAAATAATATTACGGAACTACTGTATTTAACTTTTGTATAAAAAAAAAATTAATAGTTGCTCTTCTATATCTTCCGCTAATGATCTGTCACATTTTTTATTGACAGGAACCTTTAATCTTTCCTAAACTCTCCTATTCTTCTAACTTCTTCACTTCATTTTCAATTTCACAGTGTGGCCAAACAATAAGTAGTGCTTTCTTTATCTTTTAAATAAATAAATAAATTAGTTCACACACATATTACTACAAACAAATTACTGGATGGAGTAATACGAACAGTGTTAGATTCATTCCAAAATGGGTATACATCTTTGTGTCACCCTATATGAAATCTTAGCCATTCAGTGAAATATTTGGCATTTTCTAATAACGGCAAATCTTATGAATAAAAGAAATCGGATAATATTTTTAAAAATTATTGATAAAAAATGAAGTATTATGCAAATTTTAATTAATTAGTCGAAAAATGAGAAAAATTTATTAAAATACTCCTTTTTTTTTTAATGAAATATGTTTATTGAAATGAAGAAAAACATATCAATAATTTTTATTTTAATATTTTATTAAATTTTCGAATTTATAACAAAAAACATAACATATATGAAAATTGTCTACTTTCATACATAAGCAGTTATAACATTTTTTGTCTTACTCTAATTGGCGTTGTGATACTTTGTTGACATATTACACCCAATAGCACATGCAGCACAATAAAATAGGCTGGCTGCATTTCCCCAAAACCACTGGATGCCATAAAACTAAAAGTGCTTCACTCCTTTTATATCCTAGGGTTGTTTACATTAGGGTTTTCTCATATTTTACTAAATTATCTGTAAAAGTTAACCAATAAATGAACAAATAAGTAAAATATTCTATATTTTAACAGAATTAACCAAAATTTTTGTATTAGCAAAATTTTTTCAATTTTATGAATTTTATAGCTCATCATATAAAATTCCATGTTGTTAAATTTCAAAAATAAATTTCTCTCATCCCAAAATCAAAATAAAATTACTAAAATATAATAGAAAGTAGAATCAATAAAATTTGATGAAAAATAATCCAAATTCTACAAATACAATCCATTCATATTTTGTATCTTTAGAACGGAATTTAAAAAGAAATTTCGGCAATTGGAAAATTTAAGACCCATTATCGGAGTCATGTATTCTCACCCAATAAAGACAAAAAATACTCCATGATAGCTCAGTTGTGTAACTCAGGATTAAATTTTATTTATATCGTTTTTTGTTCCAAAAACATACAGTCTTTCCACATCAAAGGCACTCAACGGGTTAATGGCCTTTCTGATTATATTACTCCTTGATACTCCCTTCTGGTATCCTCTTATCTTTCTATATTGTCTCTACCTGTATCTGTGCTAGAAGCTTCTCTAACCTTCTTCTGTATTGTCCTCATGTAAGGTTTTAACAGATGGTCCTAAAAGCGTGGATGAATGGATGCTATAGCAAAAGTCTAGATGAAGAGCTCAAACTTAATTTAAATATAATTAATTAACCCGGCAATGGTTTCATGGTTGTGAGTCCATGCATTACCACTCTCAGGAATCAGACTAAAAAATTTTTTTTCAAAAGATTTAAAAAAATTAGAATTTTCCTAAATTGATAGGTCCTTCCCAATGCATTCATTACATGTTTTAAAGCATTAAAACCAGCCATAAAAAGAATACGTAGACTGGCAGTCCCTCCAAGAAATCTGTCTTGATGCAAATTATGTAGATTACCATAACTAATATTTTCTAAAAATAATTTGCCATTTTACAGTGTGGCCATTGTTTGATTCACATTGTGTTTTGATGCATGTAAACAAACTATTAAATTTAGTGATAGATAAAAGTTTTTCTGAATAAATATAATTTCCTTATTTTTATATAACTTATTATTTATCTGACTCCAGATTTTTATTTAAAGTTCTTTATTAAATTTTGAATAATGATTTAATATTACTGTGCTTGGCTATATATCTCTTATAATTATTAGAAAATTTCTAATAGAAATTGTTTAATGTTTAATTATACAATTAAAAAGTGAATATTAAAAGATAATCAATAAATAATACTTGAAGAAATCATTGTTTAGTTCTTGTCGGAAATGATGTACCCTTACATCATAAATTTTGACCCCAGTATCAAAATACAGTCAGACCTTGTTATATGGTCACCATCTTATAAGGTCATTTTTGGAAAGTCCCTGTCAACTTAATAGGAATTCTCTGTATTTTGTTATCGCTTATATAGTCAGGCATTAAACATATGATCACTTATATGGTCACTTTGACTTCACCCGAAGCAATCGAGCACGTCGCACCGCTGATTCCAACGTGCTTAATCATCTGCCAGATCTGACTATATAAACGCACATCAGGCAGATGACGCCGTGCTACCTGATGTGACGCGACAACTCTTGACAGTCAATTTAAGGTCGGTTCCCACTAGAATCTGTTTCCATGTGGGAGTCTGCGCAATAAAGGCCTTACTGAACTGCGCAAACTCTGCGCCAATGCACGGAGACACCGAGTTTGCACAGTTCAGTAAGGACTTTATTGCGCAGACTCCCGAACGGAGACGGATGGAAATGGACTCTAGTGGGAACTGACCTTAAGAATTTTAGGCACGACACTCTCGATCACTTTGAGGCAATTAACATAGCAGTATCAAGTGTCTGACAAAGAGCGTTCATTTCACTCGTAATTTATTTTACAATATAAGTGATAAATATGAAAATAGAAATTAAAAATTTGATGTTCAATAGCATATTTGTTTTAATAAAATTTTTTGTTGTTTTCTCAAACATTTTATCTGCAAAACATTATTTTTTTATAATGTACTGGAATATTGTTGGGACGCTAAGACATTATTTACCGAAAGAGGGCGGTAAAAATTGTACGATTTTACTAACTACAGTATAATTGTTTCTTCGTTTTTCAAAACATGCAATTGCTAAAATATTTTAAATAAATAAATAGTGAAATGTAAAAAAATTTATATATTTAACAAATTAATTTTTTATCTTCAGATCGGTAAATTTTTAAAAAGAGAAATATATGTAAAGGTTGCTGTTTGCCGATCGATCAACCAATTACAGTAATCATATAGTTCGAAAAATAAACGGTAATTAAAATAAATCACTGCATATTATATGCTTTTTTAATTATATTTTGCAAAAGAATCTATAAAGATTGATTTATTTATTTATGTAATTTTAAGAAACTTTTTAATTCTTTATTTTGAGACAAAATATCGATTAAAATGACAAAATTTTCCGGTTCCAGTTGTATTGTCTTAACCGTATTTCACTGTAAATAAAATTCCATTGCCTTAATTAAGTTTTTCTTATCCCTGGATATATGATCACCCCAGATATAAGGTCAGTTTTTCCAAGTCCGCTGAAGTGACCATATAACGAAGTCTGATTGTATATAGTACTTAATATACCCTCAACCTTTCTGTTAAGAAAAAAACAAATTACTTTGTTATCATTAACAGTAATGAAAACATGAATTTTTGAATCCATTTATCCTCATAATTTACATATTATACATCCGATAAAAAAATTCATAAAACAAAAAAATTTCTTTTTGGTTGGAAATTTTTACAAAATATGCATAAAAACATAGCAGAGAACATGATAAAATTAGAATATGAGGTTAAATTTAAATAATATACGATTAATAGCCATCAATATTGGAGAATGCTTCTGAAGGTTTATATTTTATTGCCCTTGTTTGCAAGCCACTTCCAATGACACACTACCTGAGCTTACAAAACCCACCCCATATGATCACCCCAGATATAAGGTCAGTTTTTCCAAGTCCGCTGAAGTGACCATATAACGAAGTCTGATTGTATATAGTACTTAATATACCCTCAACCTTTCTGTTAAGAAAAAAACAAATTACTTTGTTATCATTAACAGTAATGAAAACATGAATTTTTGAATCCATTTATCCTCATAATTTACATATTATACATCCGATAAAAAAATTCATAAAACAAAAAAATTTCTTTTTGGTTGGAAATTTTTACAAAATATGCATAAAAACATAGCAGAGAACATGATAAAATTAGAATATGAGGTTAAATTTAAATAATATACGATTAATAGCCATCAATATTGGAGAATGCTTCTGAAGGTTTATATTTTATTGCCCTTGTTTGCAAGCCACTTCCAATGACACACTACCTGAGCTTACAAAACCCACCCCTCTGTTTACAAATGAAACAGGAACTGCATTTGTTTTGACATTGGGAAAAGATTTAGGGCTGTCTGAAATGCAGTCTCTCTGTTTATTTACATAAGGAAGTATTGAATTACATAATAATTTATTAAAAAACAGCAACATAACGTAGAAAAATGATTTTTTTTGCATTATAAAGTAGAGACTTGTCAGAAATAAAAACTTTAATTCAATCAGAATATGTAGATTTAAAAAAAAACGAAAATTTTTTAATAAAAACTCGGAATCACAGCCTGCATGAAACCCAATACCACTGCTAGGTTAAATGTTGGTTATACAAAAGATTAGGTTTTTGATACTAATAATATATTTATTACATAAATTATTTAAATTTAATAAAAAATTGGATTAATTGTTTCTGACATTAAACTTAGAAATTATAATTTAGTGATTATAAGGATTATTGATATTTTAAATATACAGTTGATTCTCGTTATTTGTGGTAGTTATGTTCTGTAAATTCTTCGCGAATATTGAATTAGCGAATACTGAACCATTGTGCCTATGGGAAATATAGAATTAGGTTTCTGCGAATCTTTCTTCCCAACATTTTCATCTTTGGTTTATGTGTTTTTTTCTGTTTAAAGACATCTTTTTTAATGTGTATTACAATACTCACAAATAATTACATTATATGCAGTGTACAGTACAATATACAATATTATAATTACAAAAAATCTTTATTTAATTTTTTAAAACACTAACTATGTAGTAAATAAAATCTTAATTTTGATGGGTAGTTGTTTGATATGATAGCTAACATATTGCCTTTCTGAACTGTGTTGAAAAACTGTGTCAGACTTGTCTGCATCACTTTTGCCTCAGATTTAAAATCTTGGCATAAGGAGCAAATGTGCAGGAAGTTAGGCACCTAAATTTGAAACTGCATAGGGTCACATTCTTCTGTGGGACCTCCAGATAATATGAACAGACTTTTAGCCTACTTGCAGTCTGTGGAGTGAGCAAGGATAGGTAATGAGACTTTTCCAGCAAAATGATACAGAAACTACATTTAGTAACAAACAACTTTATTAGAAAGAGAGAGAGTTTACATTACTAACAGTATTTTGCTGCTCAGTGAGAGTCTGCGAATAAGTGTGAAAACTGAGTGAAAATTGATTTTGCGATTTTGCTGGTTACAAATAAATTTTCGCGAATAGTCGAATACGCAAATAACAAGAATCGACTGTATTCTATGTTATTGTTCTGAGCTGATGATGGTTAATAAAATAACTGAAAGTACTTCTAATTGATTTGCTTCAATATGATTTTTATTTGAACATCATTTACTGACTGCTATTAGTGCTAAGAATAGACGTTTTGTTTAATTTATGGATAAAAGCAGTACAAAAAGTAAACTCAGTATAAAAAAGAAATTAACCAAGAATTTTTTGTTATATCTACTACAAAAATTGTAATTATATTGTGCCTCACATATACTTTGGTTTATAAATCTCTTTGTTAATTGAGCCATTTATAAAAGCAATTACCTGAATAATAATAATAATACATATTTAATTGACTTTTGTGAATGTATATTAGCAATATTAACTTTCCATATAATTAACAAAATAAATTTTTTATAATATTTAAAACTTTCATTCCTTTTTAATATTTCATTTGTAATTTTCAGAATACACAGTAAACTATGTAAAATCTAATACTTTTCAAAAAAATAACTTGCTAAAATTTCTGGATTTTAAAATATGTAACTTATATCTAGAATCATATTTGTGCTTTTGCTCATCTATAATCTCCCTCTTTCTGTGAGATCCATTGCAAATACCAGAGAATAGAGTACATCAGTATTGAATCAAACTAAAAATATTCTGAATATAAAGTAAGAATTTTTTAAATCACCAGTAAAAAATAGATTGTTTTATATTTGTCTTTGAAATAAGTAATTGCAAATTAGTAAGGCAGATGTTGTAGAAGCTCAGTTATTTTATAACAATTAGCTAACAAGTTGAGTACTATGCATATTTATGACACAATTTTTGGAAAGATCATTTTTATTTTTCCATATATTTTAAAATGTGTTTAAAATGGATAATATTTTTTATTTATATTAAACAAAATATTGCAAAAATTATTATTATTAATATTTTTCAAATAATAAATATTCATCTGAGCATTATTTTTTGGTACTATTTATATAAATAAGGTCAAATTATCTAAGAAAATACAGAACATGAGTTCCCTGACTTAAATATTGCTAGAAAAGCAAGCCTTACATCAAATTATTACATAATTATTATGTAATATTAAAATATATATATCATATAATCTATTTCTCTTACCATCTTACCTACAAGGCAACCATTGTTATATTATATACAACAGCTTTTACAAAATATGATAAAATTATCAGTAGGTGTCTTTGGATATTTTGCTCAATTATGCTTTCCAGTTTTTATTGTTAAATGTGCAAATAATAAATATAGCTAGTTGAAATTTTACCAATCTCATACAATGTCATGAATATACAGCTGGAAATAGTGTTACCAGTCCAATCAGTATGAAAGCAACAAAGAATAAGCAGATAAGCCGTGTGGTAAAGCAATTGCTTACCATCTTGAAGGATCCAGATTCAATTATGAATTCCACACCTGCAGATTTTTTGGAGGAGGTCTAGCTTGTTATCTAAAAATAATCCTACATAAGTACAGATCCACAAGTCAGGGATTACTAGTAGTAGTAATAATTTTTGATAATTGATAATCAAAAATTATTTTAAAAATATTTTCATTAATTATAACTATATAGTTGTTTAATAATATCATTATCTAAAATATTACAGGTTCATCATATTACAACTGCAACATTAGTTTGGCTGTGGAGTCGACATGATTTGCGGAAAACTCATCTACCAATAGTGATGATTCTCTTGGCTTTAGGATGCTATAGGCATCTTGTTATGGAGTAAGTTTATAGTCACCATTTATAATTGGTTTTTAAAATTATAATTTATTTATTAGCAAGATTATTTAACTATTGATTTATCTTAGTAATTAATTTAACCCCTCAAAGTGTGATTGGCGTCTGGGGACTCCATGCCATCTATTGTGCTTTGTGAAAATTTTCAAGGTCATGCAAAATTTCTGTACTTTTCTAACTTTTTCATTCCTTTATTATGCATTAATTCAATTTTTCATTGACTTTTTAGTTTTTATCTTAGTAATTAATTTAACCCCTCAAAGTGTGATTGGCGTCTGGGGACTCCATGCCATCTATTGTGCTTTGTGAAAATTTTCAAGGTCATGCAAAATTTCTGTACTTTTCTAACTTTTTCATTCCTTTATTATGCATTAATTCAATTTTTCATTGACTTTTTAGTTTCTCTGTAAAAAATCAGTCGCGTCCTACAGAAACCTAAGTGCTGATGGTGCTTGACATCTTTGTACTTTCCAGATTTGTGGGAACCTTTTATCTTTCACTATTTTTTGTACTTTTCTTGCTATATTATCTGTGGGATCTGCTGAGAGTTGTACTAGTTTAGTATTATTAATATATTCTATTAAAAAGGACTCATATACATCTCTTGTCATGATCACCATTTTCTTCATTTTATCTTCCCATGTGATTACATAATTGTTCTCCTTCATCCATTGTAACGATCTTTTTATAAGGTTTCTTTCATAATGAGCTTCTCTATTTCTATATGTGCTCATAACTTTATCTTTCTGACACAAAAAACCATCTAAGCCAATCTCCTTCTGTTTGTTCTACATTGTTTAGAAGGTTTTCAAAGATTGGTATATCTTCTATTATGCTTTTATCCTCCCATAATGCATAAGAAGGACCTTTTTTTATGATATTTTCCATAAAATTCAGGACTTCGATATCACCAATTATACAGTTAGGACTTCACTGAGATCAAAAGTTCTTTTTCAATGTTGCCCTAATTGTTTCTTAAAAATCCACTTCAATTTTCTTATGTATTTCTTTCTTAAAGCTTGTTGGAGGTTTAGTAGTCTATTAATCAAATCATTTAAGAACTGCGTTATATTGGGAGTGTTGGCTAGAAGTTCCTCAGAGTAATTCTTTTCAGTGTTAGAGAGTTTATAATATTTTCTTTTAGCATCAGCTATTGCTACTTTTTAAGCATATTTGTTTGGTTTTTAACAAAACTTTTCTCAATCTAATAGGTAACTTTATCTTGTCAATTATAACAGGAAATAATTCATTCAACTTACATTCTTTCAAGAAAATCAAAGTTTCCTCCACCCTTGTTTTTTTACTAACAATTTTAGTATATTCTTTTTTGAGTCTTTCATTCTCCAGCTGGCTCAGCTCCATTATAATATTTAATTAATAAAAAATTGCTTAAAACCAATTATAATACTTAACAGGTAATACAGCACTAAATAGTAGCGTAAGATAAATAATTATTTAAGTACTCTGCGCTAACGTTTTCAGCTATGTAGCCATCTTCAGGCACAATTCAAATTAAATGTTCTAAAAAGAATATACCATTGCTATGGTGATAGTTTTACAAAACAACAATTTCATCATACATAATAAGCAAATATGGTACAATTTTCGTTTACAGTTACAATAATAAGAAATTTTACATAAGTGAATAATGGGTATATAATATGCAAAAATTAAAATAAAATAAAACTTCTTTAGGGGAACATATTAATAATAAGAAGCTAGTTTTTATGTTCCAGATTGTGCATTTAACTACATTACTTCCATCTTCTTCTACTCATGGCATGCTTCCAGGGTTGTGGGGGTTCCCACACTAGTCTATCGTTCAAGAGTTTCTCTTTTTTCTCTCTTTTCAGGATTTCTAAATTTTTAATGATCTCTGGTTTTACTCTCTTATTGATGGGCTTTATTATTTCTGCTTCCTCTCACTTTATGGTTAAGTCATTGGCATATACTTCCATGGCTAGGGCCGTGGTTAATCTACCGTGCCGTATGTCATTTTTGTGCTCAAATAGCCTCGTCTCTAGATTTCTTGTTGTAACACCTATGTATGAGGCTTCCTCCTGGGTCTGTTCGTTCTTAGTAAAAAATGAGTTAGCCCTGCAACAACCTAACCAACATTGACCAGAAGAACAAGATTGTAAATACTTAACTGTACTGCATCATATGAGGCAATTAGAGGTTGTTCAAAGAACAGCTAGGAATAATTGTAAGAAAATAGCATCATACAGAGGCCCGACCATCTATAACCTCTTAAGGACAGATAAGGAACCGGTACAACAACAAAGTAGAAGTGGAGTGTATCGAATCCCAACAAAGAACGAACAGACCCAGGAGGAAGCCTCATACATATGCGTTACAACAAGAAATCTAGAGATGAGGCTATTTGAGCACAAAGATGACATACGTCACGGTAGATTAACCATGGCCCTAGTCACGGAAGTATATGCCAATGACTTAACCATAAAGTGGGAGGAAGTAGAAATAATAAAGCCCATCAATAAGAGAGTAAAACCAGAGATCATTGAAAATTTTGAAATCCTGAAAAAAGAGAAACTCTTGAACGATAGACTAGCATGGGAACCCCCACAACCCTGGAAGAATGCCATGAGTAGAAGACGACGGATGTAATGTAGTTAAACGCACAACTTGGAACATAAAAACTGTAGCTTCTTATTATTAATATGCTCCCCTAAAGAAGTTTTATTTTATTTTATTTTAATTTTTGCATATTATATACCCGTTATTCACTTATGCAAAATTTCCTATTATTGTAACTGTAAACAAAAATTGTACCATATTTGCTTATTATGTATGATGAAATTGTTGTTTTGTAAAACTATCACCATAGCAACAGTATATTCTTTTTAGAACATTTAATTTGAATTGCACCTGAAGATGGCTACATAGCCGAAACGTTAGCACAGAGTACTTAAATAAAGTATTTATCTTACGCTGCTATTTAGTGCTGTATTACCTGTTAAGTATTATAATTGTTTTTAAGCAGTTTTTTGTTAATTAAGTATTGAATGTATTTTTTAAATAAATAAAAATGATCATAGCTCTATTATTTTAACATTTAAAAAAGATATAAGATATTATACATAATAAAGTTAATAAACTAAAAGATATTTTTACATAGAAAAACTTATTTTATTATAAAAATAAAATCAACTTAAGAATAGTTTAAATATAGTTAATAAGAAAAGTAATTACTGGTAACTAAAAATTAAGTTAAGCTTTTTTAAGTATTATGAGCTCAAGTTTTTAAGAAAACTGAAGTTTCAACAATTCTAATATCAATCAAGTAATTTTCCAATACTACAGTAGAATCTCCCTAATCTGACACATATGGTTCCTGGGCTTGTCGGATTTCAGAGATTTGTCAGATTATTGGATGTTCAATGAAAAAAATGGAATTACACAAACGAATATGCTCCATTTATTAAGACTTTCCTGTCACTGCCCTTACTGTTCAAATCTTTCACAAACCCCTCAATTTTATCCCGAATTTTTTTAATGTTATAAATAGTGGTTCATCCAATACATAAAACAAAACCAAATCAATAAACTTTTCTTCCAAGCAAGTTTCTTAATTATTTCTATGTTTTTGACTACAATCAATGTCTTGTGATTTTGTTTTTCACTTTTTCTGATTTGTAACATTATGGAAAGATAAATAACAAACACTGATACAGTAAAAACACTATTTCACAGTAATCAGTATACTGAACTTAAAAATTTATCTGACTATAAGCCTGAGCAATGAATAAATAGTGACTGACAATTTGTTTAAGTCACTTTCTCTTTCTCGCAGATCAACAAGTTGTGACATGAAAATTTCACGTGGGTGGTGTGAAATTCGCAGAGTGTCAGACTGGCAAAGTGTCAGACTACAGAGTCAACTGTATATTCTATTTCAATTTGATTAACACTTATTTTTCATTTGAGTTTTAATAATAATCTTTATGTCTACCTCATAAAAAAAGCTTTTAAACTTTCTGAAATGGATAGAATATTTTAGAGCTATTGTGAATTTTATATCTTTTCCATTATTTTTGACTTTCATTTTAAAAACTTTAAAATAAATGTTATAAAAATTTATAAATTATACACTTTAGAATATATATATATATATATATGTGTATGTATGTATGTATGTATGTATGTATGTATGTATGTATGTATGTTACAGCCAATGCCTGACATCTAGATTTGTCCAAAACCTGAAATATATGAGAATTTACTACTATTTTTGGGCTTTGGCCGGCCAATTCATGATGTGCCTGACAATTAATGGCCAATTTGAGAATTGTTCAAGAAAAAGTGGCCAAAGCTAGAAGTTTTGAAGAGCTAAGTAGTGGAATGCATTTGTGCAAATTTTAGCTTTATTCACCAGTGAGAATGAGATTGTATGTCATGTCACATGTTGGTCTTACAATACTGAAGCAAGAGATTATAGAATCATCCATGTATAGAACTTACCCACCTATTAATATGAATGGGATTGTCTTTCAGAGTAAAGAAAAGGGTAGAGATGCCCTTTTGTAAGATTTCTGTAATCAATTTATTGTAATACATAATGGATTTATTTTTTGTATTTTCTCATAAGATAAAAAAAGATAAAAATATTTATTAACAATTCTGGCAAATTTTTAATATTTTATAATAATACATATAAAATGTTTTCACCATTATATATAATTTTTAGTATGAATCTATCATTTGTTTAAAAAATATAGTAAAAATTTTCAAAAATTCAGCAGAATTTTTAATATCTTTATTCATTTAATTTGACAGTTATTAATTCATAAAATTTTAAATA